>JAMKPZ010001752.1:0-11485 GCA_024699675.1 Amphibolis antarctica | reverse complement strand
ATGGCTAGCTTGATACATAAAATTGATGAGTTACAGCTTAAACAAAAGACTGAGCCTACCATGCCTAAATGTACAAGTTGTTTTGCCATAGGTCATGTGATAGAAGACTATCCTATCTTAAATGACTCTGAAGATGTTAATGCTTTATTCTATAATCAACGTAACAACTCAAATTTCAATCCTACTTATAATCCTAGGTGGAGGAACCATCCTATTTTTTCATGGAAAAATCCAAGCCAACAACCACCTCAATCTATAGGACAACCTTTTATTGAACAAAATGCAATGAACAATAGTTCTTTAAATGTAAATCATAATCAATCTATTCATGATCAAACTTTTGAGAAACAAATATCAAACTTACTGCAAAAAGTAGATTCAGCAATAAAATCAAATCCCCAAATTGTAGTACATGATCAAGATATTAAAAGAATTGAAACACAATTGAACCAAATATCGAATTCACTGAACCTAAGAAACAAAGGTACTCTTCCAAGCCAATCTTTATAGAATCCTCGTGTACCTGATGGGCATATAGCTCATGGAGAGGATGTGCAACACCACTCGACTTAAGCTAATGAAGCTACAGTTTGGTGGTGTCTGTTTATAAACCACCCTGTTTTCTTGTGAGTCATTACAAGTCCACAAGCTTAGCACTATAGGAGCACTATTTTTATTTCTTTGTTTTGAGTAAATATCACTCCTTTTCAACATATCTTATTGATGCATAGCACTAGTATTTAATTTCGATAGCATTACTCATGCATTTCAAATGCTTTATCATACTGAATTCAATGCATTATTTAGCATGCATCACATTCATATGTTTGATATGAAGGAGAAGTCTACTTTATTTTATAGTTGTTATAAATTTTCCTATTCATACTGAACTTTTCTATTTACATTAAAGACAATGCAAAGTTTAAGTATGGGGGGGAAGTTTATGTTTTAGTTTTATGTTTCATCAGTTTAAATAGTTTAAAAATGTTCAAAATTTTAAATTTTTCGCATCTTTTATATCTTTTATATTTTTATGTTTTTCTCGAGGACAAACCTTGAGGAATATGAGTTTCAAGTGTTGCTATTAGAATTAATGGGAAGACCCTTTTATACTGAGAAAATCTCCAGAACTAATTCCAAATAACCAATTGCCCTTAGATGAAATAGATTTCAGATTAACTTGTGCAATGAGTTGATTCTTCTAGTTTCATTTGAATTAATGCCTTGTTCACCTAATTTTCTAAAGAGGATTCAATTTCTTTCTCTTTACCCTGTTTAAGTGGAGAGATAACCTATGCCGAGTACCACCACAAAAATTAATCATGATAAGAAAATGTTCCATTCTAGTGAGCATTATATTGAGATATCTCCCAACTTTTCTAAGTTAGAGGTGATGTGAAGGAAGGTAGCAAGGGTTTGAGCTTAAATGCACCATGGAATTCATTTGGGAATTAGATTATAGAGATATAAGGTGGTGAACTTAATTGACTATGGGTCATTTATTAGTTCTAAAAGTGCAATGCCCCCATCGGTTAGTCTTACCTCCGTGTGAGGCGGTGTCTTGGCCGAATCACAAGTAGCGGCCTCCGGTACTCTGGGCTGGGTATCACGCGGTCGCAACCCTTCACTCTGTGGGTATTTGTTCCGTCTGGGTCGCCATGTCCCGCAAGCGGCTGTCGGTTGGTTTACCCGACAACCGGCCGTTGCCCCCCCCATGATGGTACGTCTGGTGCAGGTCCTCATTCTGGTGCCCAACTGACTAAGCTGGGCGATGTGCATGGACAGGTCGCCTTTGTTCCTGTGAGGAATAACTATTGTCCTGACGTTGGACATGGCCAAGGTGCCGGCCATCCGTGGGTAACCACATCTTTTAAGTGGCAGCCGGCTAATTGACCCGACTGGCTTGTTTACCTACACACTCATTCGTATGTTAGTTTCCAAGGGTGGGGAGGAAGTGTTGTTTCCTCCCCTTATCCGTGTATGAAAGTAGTGATGTGCATGTAGGTGTTGAGACATTCCCTCGTAGACCTTCCTCTCATGTCCCACCTCATTGGTTCTGTAAGATGGTGGGTGCCAAGCTTGTTCACCAATGCTTTAGGAATAGTGGCACGGAATAGGTGAGGGGATCTTTCAAGTGGCTATCTGCGACGGAGTCTACACAAGGTGGCTGTTCCGACTCAATGGTGCTATCTGAACCTATAGGGGAATGAAAGGTGGCTCACCTCACAACAAAAAGGGACCGCTAGACATTCATACAGGTGCATTTGGAAACGTGGTTCCTTTGTCCAGCGGAAGAGACCCTAAGGCAATCAAGATAGGTTGAGAGGAGATATCCGAAAGCTATCCTTCTGCCCATAGTTATGCTGATTCTTCCTCACAAGTTCACTCTAGGGTGCAAAGATGATGGATAGAATCATGCGGGTCTTGGATATGTGGGCAACGGAACCTGGGGGTGGAAGCGACTTTCAGCGGGATGCCAAGCCCAATGCTGCTGAGGACGCAGCCGCCAGCAGATCTTTTGTGAGGGATGCCAAGCCCTGTTTTGATGACTTAGTTGGGATGTCAAGCCCAAGGACAAGAGAAAAAGGAGGAGTGGGTGTCGACAAATGGGTTCCGGCACCCGGTTGTATTGGCAGACTTTGATGGGCTGCCAAGCCCTAAAAGAAGGGAATACTTGGTCAATCGCGACAAGTCAGGTATAGGACTGCCAATAGCCGGCGGAATCCTAAAATCTACCCTTCCTTTACACAGGAGTCCATATACTTTTAGGACTTAGCAACAAGTAACTTTTCTTTTTTTTTTCTTTTTTTTCTTTTTCTCTCGTTTTTTCTTTTCCTTTTCTCTTTTTTTTTCTTTTCGCTTGAAGAAGGATTCTAGCCACTAACTTTTCTTCTTCTTCAATTTTCTCTTCTTTTTTTCTTTCTACTTTTTGCTATTCTTTCTCTTTTGCAAAATAGAAGATCAAAAACAAATAAAACTAAATAAAAGAGTACTACTAGCCCTCCCCACATGCTGTTGGCAAGCAGAATAACCTAATATTGTCACGGTTGGGTCCAAGGGGAATACCTTACCTAGAGGGAGCCAGAGTTTGTGATCTCCCTCATTGTCAGGTGGCACTCGGGCTAGGTAAAAATGGGAGGTTGGATACTCATTCGAGGGGGGAGGTGATCTACCATCGGTATTTCATAACTACTCAAAATTAGCAAAGACCATGGGGATAAGGACAAACTTGGATTACTCACTCTGTTTTGCCTTGACGCCGTCGGAGCCAAAAGTTTGGATGCTCGGGTTTATAGCATGGTAACCCGGATGTAGTTGGTATCACTCCTGGGGTCGGTGGTTCGTCCCAAAGGTCTGGATAGCACTTCTTGAGCCGGATATGCCACCTGCTACTGCAAACTGTTCTCACCACCGGCCGTGGATGCGGCTACCGGGTATGTCGGATGTGGTAGATGGTGGAAGGCCGGTTGGACGATGGAGTGGGTAAGTATTGGGGCAACAGGTTGTGGATGAGGGTCGGGTCGTTTGCCGGCTTCCTAGTGTTTCTCCTAGTGGACGGTGACTCGGATGTTTTGTGGTGGTGAGATGGAGGGGGCACAAGTACTTTCCAGCGGATGGAGTCCCGGAAGCCATGCCAATTTTCGGGGTGATGGTTTGGCTAGCCTTGTTGACCCTCTTCTTCCCAGTACCGATGTGGCAGGACCATCGGAAGGAGGGACTTGCCTATCATGCGTGCATAGAGCAACCTGTGAGTCATGCGAGGGGATTCACTGAGGAAAGGAGCATACCTGTCCGAAGCTAACCTCTTGGTCAGTTGGTGGAGGGTCGGACGAAGACGTCAGTGGCCGGCTTGTCTGAAGGCGGCGGCCGTGAAGAGCCCTAGTTGGGTACGTGACGTGCTTGTCACATACAGCCATGGGGAACTGGCCTCTCGGTCAACTAGCAGGGCGTCGGTCTAAGACACCGATGGCCGACCTGTCTGAAGGCGGCGATCATGATGAGCCCCGGTTGGGTACGTGACATGCTTGTCATGTACAACCATGGGGAGCTGGCCTCTTGGTTAGCTAGCAGGGCATCGGTCTGAGACACCGGTGGTCGGCCAGTCTGAAGGTGGCAGCCGGCCTGTCTGTAGGTAGTGGCCGTTGGGCACTAGCCTCTCGGTCAGCTGGTGGGGTGTCGATCTAAGACACCAATGGCCAGCCTGTCTGAGGCGGCAACCGGCCTATCTGAAGGCGACGGTCGTTGGGAGTTGGCCTCTCGGTCAGCTGGTGGGGTGTGGTCTGAGACACCGGTGGCCGGCCTGTCTAAAGGCGACGGCCGTTGGGAGTTGGCCTCTCAGTCAGCTGGTGGGGTGTGATCTGAGACACCGGTGGCCGGCCTGTCTGAAGGCAGCGTCTGGCTTGTCTAAAGGCGGCAGCCGTTGGGAGCTGGCCTCTTGGTCAGCTGGTGGGGTGTTGGTCTAAGACACCGGTGGCCGGCCTATCTAAAGGCGGCGGCCATGATGAGCCCCAGTCAAGTCATCTATGGGTAGAACTTCTTCAACTGTGACAAATTGACCAAACCGCACTCTTGTTGGGTGGCTTCATCAAAGAGGTAGGTGGCCCCCCCGCTGAGGGTCTTGGTGATGACGTATGGGCCACGCCAATTTTGGGAGAATTTTCCCATGTAACCTGTTGGGAAGGTGGCGCGAAGGACTAAATCACCGGGCGTGAGGAGTCGGGGACAGACTTTCCTACCGTAAGCCCTTGCCATCTTCCGCTGATAAGTCTGGGCGTGGTCCAATGCTCTCAACCTTCTCTCGTCTAGGAGATTGAGCTGCAGCAGGCGTGATTCCAACCACTGGTCGTGGGAGTCTGCTTCCTCCTTGAGGATGTAGAGGGATTGGAGCTCTACTTCCACCGGCAATACTGCTTCGAACCCGTACACCAACGAGTATGGTGTTGCTCCGGTGGCAGTCCGTAAGGACGTCCGGTAGGCCTAGAGTGCATACGGGAGGTGGTTGTGCCAATCTTTGTGTGTTCGGACCATCTTCTTGAGAATCCGGACCAATGTCTTGTTAGCCGCTTCGACTGCTCCGTTCATCTATGGCTTGTAAGGGGATGCCCTTAGGTGGCGGATACGACACTACTTGAGGTAACCTGTAACCTGCTTGGCTGTAAAGTTGGTGCCGTCGTCGGTCACCACCTCGAAGGGTACGCCATACCGGGTGACAATGTTGTTGCGCAGGAACCTCTAGGTGGCGGCTGCCGTGACTATTTTGTAGGAAGCCGCTTCCACCCACCCAGTGAAGTAATCTATGGCCACCAGTATATACCGATGTCTGTTGGTGGCTGTCAGCTTGATCTCGCCTACCACATCCAAGGCCCACATGGAGAATGGCCAAGGGGAACCCATATTGTATAGTTCCTTGGGAGGCACATGGATGAGATTTCCATGAACCTGGCATTGGTGATAGTGACAGACGTAAGTTGTGTAGTCTACCTTCATTGTGCTCCAGTAGTAGACTTGGAGCATGATCTTCTTCGCCAAGAGGATCCCATTCATGTGGGATCCACAAACACCTTCATGGATTTCCTGCATAACTGTATGTGCCTCAGGCTGAGTCAGACACCGGAGAAGAGTTTGGTTGTGAGAGCTCTTGTAGAGCTGTCCCCCACTGAAGACGTAGTCGGCTGCCAGCTTGGATAGCGTTTTTCGATCTTGGGTGGTAGCTTCTGATGGGAACTCTCCAATCTCAAGGAAGGTTTGTATGTCCGAATACCAAGGGCGGTCATCTTGCTGTGAGTTCCCTAGATCATCGTCTGGGGACTTGGGGTCTATATTGCCCGGTTCGTCGATCGGGGCCGGTTCTCTGTGTTGGTTGACTGTTTGCCGGTTGTTGGGGCAGCTAGCAGGATGCAAAGCCACAGGTCTGTCGTCTGCCTGCCTAGAGACTTCTATGAGGCAGTAGATGTCCTCACTATGGGCTGGTCGGTGAAGTGTTGTGACTTCAATGGCTATGCTCCGACCTTCCATGACCGTTACCCATGATGCAAGGACAGCCAGAGCATCCGCGTACGGGTTATGCTTGCAGCCAACGTGTTGGAAGTGGACGAATTGGAAGTTGCTCGCTAATTGTAATACGAGCTCTTGGTAAGGCTGGAGCTTGGGGTCTTGGGTTTTCCACCTATTGAGGGTTTGAGAGATTACCAACATGGCATCGCCGAACACGTGCAAATGGGTGACCTGGAGTTCCAGTGCGAGTCGTAGTCCCATGATGCAAGCCTCGTACTCTGCCTCATTGTGCGAGCATGTGAAGAGAAGCTGCTTGGCTACGGGTAGCATCCGTCCTTGGTGATTCACTAGGACGACCCCCACCCCGTGGCATTTGGTGTTGATCGCTAAATCGAAGTACAGGATATGGCGTTCCGGTTGGTCAAAATTCGGCTGGTCAAGATCCGACTGGTCCGGATCTGGCTCGTCAATGGTGAAGACGGGCTCGTCTAGGAACGAATCCTCCAATGGCTAATAATCTGGCAAGGGCTGTTGTGCCAGCTGGTCGGCCATGGCTTGGGCCTTCATGGATTTCTGGGATACGTACTGGATGTCAAACTCAGCGAGAAGCATCTGCCATTTTATGCACCAGCCCACCAAGGCCAGCTGGTCGAAGAGGTAGCGCAGGGGATCCAAGCGGCTAAGCAACAAAACTGGATAAACCACCAGGTAGTGTTGTAGCTTCTTCACTGTCCAAACCAATGAGAGACAGTATTTTTCTATCAGCTCATAGCGTTCCTCTACCTCGGTAAATTTCTTACTAAGGTAGTATATGGCTTGCTCGATTCTGCCAGTAGTATCATGCTGGCCCAGTACTGCACCCATGGAAGAAGCCGTGACCGACATGTATAGGAAGAGCGGCCGCTCAGGATGAGGCGGTACAAGAACCAGGATCTACCTCGATTCCCTGTTTGCTGATGATGAAGCCGAGGAGTTTTTCGGTGGTGGTCCCGAATGTTGATTTTGATGGGTTTAACCTGAGCTTGTACTTCTTTAGGCACTCAAACAATCTTCTCAAGTGCTTGAGATGTTGCTGATGAGTGTGCACCTTCACTACCATATCATCAACGTAGACTTCGACTTCTTTGTGCATCATGTCATGGAAGAGGGTGGTCATGGCTCTTTGGTAAGTAGCACCAGCATTCTTGAGCCCGAATGGCATCACCCTATAACAGAAGATGCCCCAAAGGGTTGTGAATGCGGTCTTCTCCTTGTCTACCTTTGCCATGAGGATTTGGTTGTACCCGGAGAATCCGTCCATGAAAGAATACACCCCGTACTTGGCGACATCATCTACCAAGACATCTATGTGTGGTAGTGGGAAGTCATCCTTGGGGCTAGCCTTGTTGAGGTCTCGGTAGTCGACACACATGCGTACTCGCCCGTCCTTCTTTGGGACGGGTACCATGTTTGCCACCCATTCCAGGTAGAAGACTAGCTTGAGGAACTGAACATTCAACTACTTGTGAACCTCCTCTTTCAACTTCTGGTCCCATTCTTGTCTCATCCGTCTAGCTTTTTGCTTCACAGGGTGGGCTCCCGGTTTGAGGGCTAGTCGGTGGACCGCTACCCGTTAATCCAAACTGGGCATGTCTTCATAATCCCATGCAAATACTTCAACGAATTCTTGCAGGAGCGCGAGGAGTTGTTGCCGGTAGGGGTCAGGTACCTCTTTGCTAATTTTTGTTTCTTTTCGATGTTGTTCATCCCCAAGGTTTACAAGTTCAACTTCGTCAGTAGACGTTATACCGATAGACTCAGGCGGTTGGACCCATGGATCGACTTCTTCAAGTTCTTGATCTTGTAGGTGGGGATCGTTAAGGTCTTCTACGGCTTGCTAACCCTCAAGCTAAAGGGGTGCTGGATGATGGACCTGGTGGGAGAGACATCCGTGGTCTCCTGGCTAGGTGCCAGGTAGATGTGCTGGCCGCCAGTTCGAGATGATGGTGGACCCCAGGAATGCTTCAGAGGAGACCGCGATGAACTTGTTGTACCCGTCTACTTGAGGTGTCATGCTGTCAGGCTCTGTCTGCTACTCTGGCCACCAAGCGTACATGGAGGGTGAGGGGTAGAATGCCCCTAGTTCTACCCCGGTGGGAGGAACCGGCTACCAGGTGGATAGGAGGCAGAAACCTAATGGAGTCTCAAACAAGGATGTAGCAGACTGGTCACGTTCGCCTGTTCGAGTGACCGTGGCGGAGGAGGGGCAAAATGCCCCTAGTTCTGCCTTGGGATGTTGGCCGGTATTCTGCTTATGGAAGATGTTGCCCAGACTGAGTAGGCTGGCTGTCCCGACTCTGTGATGCGGCACCCCTATCAAGAGTTGACAATTTTGAGATGATCATTCCGGTGACTAGAGGATTCTCTGTTATTGTTCCTAGTGCCGAGCAAGATACTTGGTATGATTGCCAAGTCTCAGTTGACTTGGTCGGGTTGCCAAGTCGATGGCTGCTGAGGACGCAGCTACCGGTGCACTTGTGCATGGGATGCCAAGCCCCGTCGTTGAAGGAGCGGGTTCCGGCGTGAGTCACCCAGAAGCCGTCAGGCTTGCCTCTTGACGTTGATGACCTGCAAGCCTGGAGTGTCCCCACCTTGGTCATTAGGTGGGTGCACGGTGCTAGGTGGAAGGAGAGGAGGAAGGAGCACACCTTGCTGTCCCCTTTCCTTGCACAAACCAGTCGAACACAACGTCCGTTTCCAAAGTTCCTCCCCATAGGATGGGCAATGGCAAGGAAGGTTGGTGAAGGGTTGGACCCTCAGTACATGCCGGAGATTCTCTGAACAATTGCAGCAAACCGTCTTCTGGCACTTGGTCCGGCTGCGAGTTGTCCTCCTAAGGCTCCATGCGCTTGGACAAATAGTCGAAGGTGGTTGGGTTCTGAAGATCAGGTGGTGAGGTGGCAGCTGGCTCTAGCATCAAGTGTTGTGACCCGGAAGGCGCTATAGCAACCATGGATTGTCTTGGGTGGTAATAATTCTCTGCCAGTACAATGATGACCTCCCCTTTCCATAGGAACTTAAGCATCCTATGAAGAGTGGAAGGTACGATGGAGTTTTGGTGGAGGAATGGGTGGCCCAGGATGAGAATGTAGCTCGGGGGAATGTCCACCACGTGTACGGGAACATCGAAGGTTGCTGGTCCAATGACGAGGGGAAGTACAACCTCACCTTTGGCTTCATGAAGAGTGCCATCGAACCCTCTCATTACTCAGTCGGTGGGGAGCAAGTCTTGTTCTTTAATCCCCAACTTATGCAGGACTTGTAGCGAGCACAGGTTTAGCCCAGATCCATCATCGATCATGACCATGGGGGTGCAGAGGTCCTTGTATTGTACCCAGATGTACAAGGACAGGTTGTGATTGGTCCTAGCTGGTGAGAGGTCCAAGTCTGAGAAGTAGACAAAGGACGGGACTGTCACTGTGGCCGCCATCCCTTCTATGGCCCCGAGAGCAAGGCCTTGGTTCACCTTTGCCACCTGTAGTGCTTTGAGGAGGATTTCTCGGTGCTCAAAGGAGGACCGGAGTAGATCCCATAGTGAGATATCTACCCGTATCCCTCGTAGTTGGATTGATAAGTCTGGAGGTGGCAATAACTGGGCAGCCGGTGCTGATGAGGCAGCAACCGGTACTGATGAGGCAGCAGCCGATGGAGCAGGCAGATAGCTGCCAGTCGATGTCTGGCCTAGCACTCCCGAGATGGAGATCCCTCCATGGCACGGCTTTGGTTGATATACCTGGCCGAACCTGGTTATAGCCGTACATGTGGACGGCTGTTGTGGGAATGGGATGGGAGCTAGAGAGACGACTACCTCCTTGCCCTTATGCTGTTCAAAATTGGATGTGGCTAGAGCAGATGGCACGGTCAAGGGCATGAACTGCTGCTTTGCCAGACGTGCTTGGAGTGGTGCTAGTGTTGCAGTTGTTGGAGCGACTGTGCTGGTTGGAGTGCTGGACAGGGAAGTGAGATTGGTCGTTGAGACCTTGGGGATTGAGGGCACCGCTAGGATGGTCACTTTGACTGGGGCGGCTAGTGAGTAGAGAATCACCTTGGGCTGGGCCGGGACAGTTGTCCCGGCAGTCGATACCACTGACACGGCAGCTGCAGGCACCACCTGAATGAAGAGTTTTTCTGAAGACGGGGATGGTGCCTGTTGCGATGCAAGTCGTGAAGACTTCCTCCTCCTCCGGTGGCTGTTGACTGTGAGGACAGAAGACTGGAATTGCTGGTAGTACGGCTGGAGCTCATCGAGCGTCAGCGGGTTGTTGGCCAGACGGATGAGGTTGACTGGGTTCAGCCAGGTGGTTCTAGCTTCCAGCGATCATGTCGAAGGGAGGGATCTCTTTGTCCCTTATCTGCATCTAATTGGATATGCGAAAACTGGCTGCATATGTCGGAACCCTTCAAGCGGATACCATCTTCAGGCACCCAGGAAGAAAGTGTTTACCTGGGAGTTTCCCGTATGATTCGGGAAAGTCTGCTGGCTCAGCTCGGGAGATATGGGAGGCTGTTGAAGCTCGATGGTTCCTGAGTTGATGAGACACTGGACAACATACCTCAACGTCTGACAGTTGTCAATTGCGTGGCCAGCAAATCTGTGATACTCGTAGTACTGCTGCGAGTTGTACCAGGCAGGAAGAACAGCCAAGTGTGGTCTAATAGGAGGGAGTGTGAGTAGCGTCTGGGCCCGGCAGAACACCTGGCTCAGTGGTTCTGAGAGTGGCATGTATTCTATTATGCACAGCTACTGCGGCTGCTGCAGTTGTGGTGGTGGCTGGTGTGGCTGCCGCGGTTGCTGCTGGACGAGGCGCTATTGGTTGGCGCCTGTTTGACCCCCATTTTGCCCCTTGTTCCTTTGCCAAGAGGATACCAAGGGTGTTGCCTGCCATTGCCGTGCTACTAGTTGCTCGGGTGCGGCTGCCGGTGGTAGAGCCCTTGGCCTCCACAACTATTGATTTGGGCCGCTCGGGTGGTGTAGACCGGTTGCTAAACCAAGGTGATAGCCGGTGGACGATACTCTTGGGCCGGGGTGTACACCTGTTGCGGCTGATATGGCGAGGGCACAGCTGCCACGACTGTCACGGGAGACGGCCAAGTGTTGTCATTCCTTCGGAAGCCGCGATTGTTGCCCATGCTGTCACTGTACAGGTTTAAGATGTTGTCAAAATAAACACCCGTTCGTTTTAAAATTTATTAACTCCACAAGCGCACGGTGCCCATTGTAGGTAACATGCAAGTACGGGTCGATCCACAAGGAACTAGTAATTTTCATAAATTTCGATATCAATCAGTAAAACGCAAGAAACAAAACTTTACAAAACATCAAGATTATAAAACTTTATGTACAAATACACAACATTCACACAAAACAAAACCATATTCACACATTCACATATTCACATATTCTATAAACATTCGTAAAACTCGATTTATACTAATTAAAAAGGTTAGTTGC
>JAMKPZ010001751.1:0-26252 GCA_024699675.1 Amphibolis antarctica | reverse complement strand
ATAAGCAAATGAAAGTTATTGCTGAATTGGTTATGATACATTTCTTAAAATTCCAAAGTTTCGAATTCGAATCTTCACTTAGAAACAAATACTTTTTAGGTCTCTTATGAGTTTATAACTGTATCTTCTTAAATTAACACGTAAAAAAAAGCAAAGCGAATGAAAGTTCTTAATTAAGTACCATTATATATGTCTTACATTTATTTATTACTTGCTAAAAAAGAGTGCAACAACTCTAATCATTAAAAAAAAGTGAAAACTGGAAATGCGAGCAACCAAAAACTTTTCCCAAATGTCACAATAAATGATATCAAAAAGTTTTGTGCTCTATGTGTACTAATTAGAAAAGGTAATGACGTAGTTAAGGTAATAAACAAATAAAACATGGTTCCTAAGGTTAACTATTAAAGAAAATAGGTAGATTTTGAAAAATCTTCTTGTCTAGAGGGTGTCCAAAACTTTTATGTTAAATATCATTAGAGAATGTTGCAAGAGCTTGTACATCTTGATATCATACAATTAACCATATATGACATTTCTTTTTTTGAAAACCATGGCATATAACCCGCATATATATATATATCTCTTAATTTATCCATTATTTCCAATCATACTCTTTGTTTGAAGGTCATAAATAAAACATCCGTGAGAAAATTAAGAAACTGAAACAACAATTAATTTATTGACTGATATATGATTGAAATTGAGGGCTTATTTGTGCATCTTGAAAATTAAAGAAAATAAAATTTTGGAAAAGAAAAAAATAAAGGAAAGTAAAATTTAAGAAAAAGAAAATTTGAAAAGGCCGTTTCTACATCCAATGGAAAATCTAAAAAATCCACATTTTCACTTATTGTTTACTAATAACAGCATTATTCAAAAGACTCGCCAGATAGTTAATTATATTGCTCTTGATCGAGTCATAGTTCAGGGATTATAATTAGCTTTGTTATTTTTTGTAACAACATCATGAGCTAGCAAATGAACTTTTATCAACAATTGTAGACTTAATATCGATCTGTTGTTGGTTATTTAATTAAGGAAAACTTTATACAACTTATGTTCCTATGGAAACTTGATTATCCAACAACACTAGCTTTAAATTTAAAGGAGTCGTAAGTAAATTTAAATTTAGCTTGGGATTGCAAAAAAGGTGTAATTTAATCTCAATAACAATTGCATAACTTAGACATAAACAATGTTTTGAAAGGTGACGTAAATATAAGAGAACACAAATCAAGAAAACACCCAGAAAGCTTGAAAACGTTGGCAAGTTGCGTGTTAAACAATGCTTTCAAAGCATATATGACAAGAATTCCTATAGAACAAGATTGTTTTTGAAAATTATTACTTTTAAGATAATTTTACTATATTAGTGAAATTTCAAACTAAAAATAAATTCGATAAGAGACTCCTTAACTACTAAGACGTTACTTCTAACAGATTTGAAAATGTATCCACGATGTAAAGGAATCGGCAGCATGAATCGAGTGATTTTTGGTCGTCATGAAACTCAAATCTTGCTGTAAATGTCTGAGATAGGGTAGATCTGTCCACGGATACCAGCGGAAATGCGAAATACAAGTGCATTGCTTTGACATGCATATATATGTGAGTGTGTACACACACACACACACCATGATAGAACAAGTCTCCTGTGAGTCCTGTTGTCAATTTCTCTGTCGAAATTGATTGAATTGAAACTCCCTTGTTTACAGACAAAAGACGGTCTGGAACGAAAGTCTTGAACTAGACAAAAAAGATATATACTCGATATAAACATTTACTAAATATCTTTAATATTTTATAACAATATATCATACTAAAAACTTCAATTATAAATTATATAAATTTTTAAAAATCGTAAATCTTATTTAATTTTATCACTTAAATAAACATGATCAAAGACATACAATACGTCACACATGCGTGCTATACGATGTACACTGTAACGTACACCATGTATGTTGAAGGTGTAATGTCAAACATGGATGATGGCATCGATCCATTAATTTATTGAAGGTGTATCATATGTTAATTAATTTATTGAAGCCATAACAATAAGTAGTGTCTTTTTTTGAAGGAATCCTGTAAAAGCAGCAATAGCTTCTACTGCCGAACATCTCACTGGTTTACTTCCACTTCATCTTGTCTATAGTCATGCTCATGACACCGCAATTGAGGTTAGGAGTACTTTAGTTGCCAAGATTTACATTGCTATTGTATAAACACATAAGGTAGAAAATAAGCCCTTCATTGTTCACTATATGTATGAAAATGACAAATCTATTGCACAATGTTCCCACCAATGTGGAAATCTTGAAGTTTCCTTTTGCATGAAGTCTCACCTCTAAGATAGAGAGTATTTGTAGAAATGAAATCCATGGCTTTAAAATTCGCAATGAAGCAACCTTTGCCATAGGCTTGTCCTCTCAAACTCTTACCATGTATGGTGAGGGAAAAAAAATTCAAGAATATCAAATTTTAATCATTAAGAACAGTAAAATACTGGCATGATTTTATTTATTGAAGGCGTATTTATTAAGGCACCAAGTCATCACAAAAAACTCGTAATGAAACAACCCTAGTGCCAAGGCTTGCTCTCTCATGTTCTCACTGTGTATGGAGATGGAATATTTTCAAGCATATCAAATGTGGATCATCCCTTTTTTAAGCAGTGACAAAAGTAGTATATTAAAAACAAGGAAGATATATGGGGCGTACACTAGCCATAAGGAGATCAAAAACCAGAAACAAATAGCTAAAGTGGTCAATCTCTTAGAAATTGATCAGAGGCCAAAATAAAACGAAAAATAGAGAAAAAGCTCGATCGAAGGCCACATCAATACTAACAGGTTAAGAGTGTCACAAGATTCTGAACCATACATCGACCATCGCATCAATGAGGATCGTTGTTGCTGTCCAAGATCTTGTCCACTCCACACAATTTCGGACCCTAGAGATGAAATGATCATCCTATTGGGTAGTATTTTTGAAGAATATTTTTTCTCTAGAAATTTACTTCACCAAACACTATGTGGGATGGTAAGCTGCATTCTAAGTGTGCATTATCCAACCCCCATTTCTTCCTCCAAACAACTAAAGCATACACAGATCAAAGGCCTGGCATTTACATCCAGCTCATGGATGGGAACCCAAAGAATAAGTGCCAACATCTCTCTCTGGGCTCCCTACAGAAAAAACTTCGATAGAATCATCTTTTGCATCTAAGCTTTGTGGGGAACCTCTTGTACCATATCTACTAGGTGTGGAACTAGACTTTGGTGGAAATCCAACTGGACCATAAGAATTAGCAAAAGTAGATTTGAAGTCCTCCAAGGACAAATGTGGTAAAAAGGGACTTCACTGAAAATGCTCTATCTTTACTTCATCTTGTTACTTGCATGCAAGGTGCTGCAGACGAGTGGTGAGCCATAACTGTGGACAAGAGAATATTAGAATATTTACAACTTCCAATGCATTAAATATTTGTTTGTTATTTTTTTTAAAATAATATCCTTTGCTTTAGATTCTGTGTTTATAGAAGCAGAAATTTCTGCTCATCCAGAGTCTCGTCTTGGAATTTGTAGGACCAAATTCAGCTCCATTACACAAATGCGCTCTTAGTGGACAGTGCATAGGCTGAATTCACCAGTCGTCCTGCATTGAAAAGCTTAAAAAATTGAAATTGTCCAGCATCAGTTGAAAGGTAAACAGAACAAAGACATTGTTACCCCAGTAGAAGATGCCTTGATTGTTGATCCTTTAGAGAAAAAGGAGGGATAAGGACTGTCCAAATCTAAAAAAGAACAGAGACTGCATGCCAAGCATGAGATTGGGACGCCAGGAGGCTAAATGGAGAGTTTGTTCTTTGGTGCTTAGGTGACCAAGCATGATTTGGTCACACCTTAAAGGCTTACCTTCTCCTCTTTTATTTAAATAGATCATTTATCAGGTCCATTTAATTATATATATATATATGTGGTTTTTAAAGATTTTTCTTGCACAGAAAATTAAATATATTTGTGGTTAGAATATTACTGAAATATCCATAATTATTGAAATACACTGTTATGTGTATTACTAAAATGTACGTGTTAGTATATTGCACTTCACATTTTGATGTTTTATTGGGATTATTTATATAGTGAAATGTTACATAAGAAATAATAGGGCTAAAAATATATACATAGTCATCATTAAATATTCATAAATATATAAAATATACACATAAAAATTATAAAATAATTATTTAAATGGACCTTATCAGAAAAGTTATATATGCATAGTAGATGATTTACTTTATTAAAATACAAATTAGCTTGTAATTCAATCGTTGGTTGAAACTTTTTTCCATGTTTGCTTCAACCACACAATGACAATAAATCATGATCATTATTACTGGCTTGCTGCTGGAGTGGGTTGTCAATGGCATTGGATTGAAATCTGATGTATAGCAGAATACATATTTCCATTTTAATTTGTTCCCATGCCTGTGGTATATCTAAATGCATATCCTTTTGCACTTTTATATTGTTTTCCATTGATATTCGAGTTAAGAATTTTTACGGTGGGAAAAATCTACTCTGATATGATGTTCAAGGTTTTTGTGTTGTACATATCCTAATGTTCTGTATTCTTGATTTGCACAGGATTGGACGTGGTCTGTTGGTTGCAATCCTTTCTCCATTATTTCTCAAGGATGGCATGTCTCACAATTCCAGTCTGATACAATTACTCGCAGCTACATTATTACATCTCTTGAGGAATCAATACAATTAGTTAATTCAGCAATCAATCTCCTAGTAATGGAGCGTACGAGTATCCTTTCAGTTTATATACTAGTTGGATTTGTTTTCATTTCCTATCCACCATGATATTTGGATAAAGGATATATATATATATATATATATATATATATATATATATAATGACAAAAGAACTGAGAAATATTGGATAAAGGATTGCTAGACAACAGTTGAATATTTGGACCATTAACTATCATGCAAATAGTATTTTTTCTTATTTTGTAGGAAATTCACGAATTTAACATTTTCTGACTTAGATTAGCTGGTGTATTCAATGACTGCGACTGCAAATACTTAACTGAAATCAGCTGCTAAGGGATTCCAGTCATTCAAGTCACAGGAGAGGGTTTTGGTGGATAGATATAATTCAGTTGTTGCTCAATGGAAAAGAGTAAGAACCCACGTCCATTTATGTTATTGAAAATTTCATTTATTAAATCATTATTTCAGTTCCATATATTTATATATTTTGTTGTGACACATCATAGATATCAACTATGTCTGGAAGCATGCACTATGAGGATGCCGTGAAACTTTTATTTCTGCTTGACGATGCATCAAAAAGGTTCTATTCCTTCCTATATTTTGTTATTAAATATTTTCAATTATTTTACTCCAAAACTCCAAATGAGTATTTGTACGTTTCACTCCCAAACTAGTCACGGAATATAATCTGCAGCCAACATTTCATTTCATTTAATCCTATATTCCGAAACCTAAGTTAGAACTGTATTGATATGAGCACAATTTTGAAAGATTAGTTGATTTTGATTGTTAGGGGAGGTTTGTGCTGTTAGAATTGAATTGACCAGAATTTAATTTCACCTAATTTGGGTGTTTGTGTCGACTGACCTTGAAGGAATTTAATTCACCCGGAATCATATAAAGCCAAGGTCATTGTGTTTCATATGCATAGGGAAAAATAAAATAATTTGATCGTAGTAGCTATTTAGATTGTTGTCATTTCTTTTTTCTATGTACATTCCTGCATGAAACTTTGGTCGTTGATTTATTTTGATTGATTGTCCGTTTATAATTTTGGGAAGTTTCTTTTCACGTAAAATTCACAACCGTTTCCACAACTAGCAAACTGCACGTTCTTTTGTACTCTGATCCACTGGCTTTTGCAAATTTTCTCCTGCAGATTTTCAGATTCGGTAAATGAGACTATTGCACTGTTGCACCCGATCTATTGTACGCGAGAAAGGAAAGTACATGTTGAGATAGACGTGACAACAATTCCTGCATTTCTTGTTGTTTTTGGTATTCTATGGCTTGTCGTTAAGCCAAGAAAACCCAAGACCAAAATAAATTAGATGAAGCTGGCTCACAAGTTGGAATACAAGGATTTTCACCAATGAACACTCAAAACTGCAAGATCCGAACAAAGTCATCTGAAATTTCTGCTTTGGGTAACAGTTTGAGGCTGAGGACAACGCAAGCAAATTTTTCACTTGTCTGTCGTCTGCTTAGTAGAAAACTATGGAAACCAATGGAGATGGGGAAAAATATGGTCAGTTGGGTTTGCTTCCTAGTTCAATGATAATGTTTGCCATTAGTTTTCTAATGCCTGCTTTATTTACGCTGAGAGAAGAATCGTCTTTGATTAGAAATAAAACTACAGACGGGAGATATGTAATATCCAAATCATACCATATGAAACATGAAGTTTGACCTAGAGCTATTTTGATTGGTTGTCCTTGAAATTGTGTAAAATGAGATTTGGAATTGAGTGAAAGATTAGCGTTTTTGGATTTTGGTGTTGCGAAAGCTTAGCTGTTAAATTTGAGTTACGTTTGGGAAGTGGCAGTTTTTAAATTTGAGTTAACCGAAAAATTTGAAGAATCTTAATGGTTTTATATTTTATTTAAAAATTAATCATTAAATTGGATAATTTTAATACTTATAGATAATAATCAATAATTATTAAAATCAGATAAAAATGATCTCATTTATAATTATCTAATGGTGATAAAATAGAGCATCAACTGCAACCTATAACTCCGTGAGTTGGCGATGGCTTTATATGCTAGGGGTTTTTGATTGGGTATGCTGGTATTTTTCTAACTCTGTGCCTTCATTACGTTGTTGAGTTTGAATTCATAAAGTATTTGAATGTCGTTTATGTTACTTTCATAAAGGAGATGAGAATTGACTCATATGCTGGTATATAGCGTGTATGCACTTTACCAAGGCTTATTCACCTTATTCGCATGTATTTATTTTTCTGGATAATAGATTGGAACAATTAACTTTTGAAAAATACGAGAACCATTCAAGTTGCTCTGTATTTGGTGCTTTTCCATATGTACGAGTTGTTTTTCGATTTTGTAAGTAGACATCGAAGCATTTTAGAGAACAAGCACTTGATAATTGAAATGGTAACTTGAACTTTAATGTCTTAAGTTCAAATCTTTACTTGAAATTTGGTAACTTCAACTTTTTTCAGCCAATCGTACAAGTGCAAAGCTGTGATTAGTAATTAATAGTATCGTTGCTAATCAAAGATTTGTCTCTAAGTCTGTACAAAACATCTAATTTCAGAATCATTGACCATGCATATTTCCAATTTTTTTGGTGATTAATATGTATATGGAAAAATAAAAACCTTTTAATAAATAACTAAGCTATTGAGAATGTGGCAACCGACCAGCTGCAGGATCAGAATGTACAAAGAAACCAGCTGCTACGATCAGGTAGCAAAAGATCAACATTAACCCCTTGAAGTAGTTCGAATTACCATCCTGCATTTACCTTGAATTAGCAGATGAGGTAAACATATCAAGATGCATGAGATGAATATTTGAAAATGCTCCACAATTTAAAAGGATAAGTAGAATCGATCATAAGTTTCCCAAGAGAATATGTACCTGTAAAAGGAAGGCTACAACTAGCACCGTGACAAAAAGGGTAGCAGTTTCAAAAAGATGAAAATTCAAGTCCATACGACATCCTGTGATCCATCCAGTAACTACACAGAATGGAATCTGGAGAAACATAATGTACAAAGTGAATTTAAAATTGATGTGAGAAACTTTAATAATAAATGGTGAATAAAGTAGCACATTAATTGGTTATTCATTCTTGTACATTATTAAAACAGCCCATAAAAACATTGTTGGCATCCTTATAGAACAAATCAATTAGAATTGCATAAAATCCATCGGCATGATATCGACTCAAAGATTAATTGTGAAAAGTTTTGTTGACGAAGATAATTCACATGTTCTGATTTAGCTCCTTTTTATAAAGAAAAAAATTCAAATGTGTAAGCCTTTCAACCTCAAAACTAGAAACTCAGCCTGAAACTTTGAAATCTTAATCCCTAAAGAAAATGTAATTTTTAAAGAACGGCCAGAGAGGCGTTAAATCACATATACTGACCACAAACATTGATATCTGAGTAGAAGACCCAATTGCTACTCCAACGGAAACATCCTGAATCACAAATTTTAGATTTTAATGAAAATTTGCAGGTATTCTGTGATTTTTTCTATAAAGAAAAGGCACTTACAAGCTTGTCTTTCACTGCAAACATAATAGCACTGGTGTGCTCTGCGGCATTCCCCACCATTGGAATCAAAATAACACTAATAAAAGGAACTGGTATATTCCACGAAATTGAGGCTCCCTGAAATAGTATCAAACCAATGAATTCATGAGTATAACATATTATCGAGCATCAATGACTTGATAGACATCATGCTCCATTATATGAACAATAGCATAGAAACCAAGATGTAGTATTGCCAAAGTGTAATGTCGATGCTATGAGACAAAAGCCTCCAAGATTCTTTAAGACGAGCAATTTGGAAAAGCATGAGACATAAATTTAGATGGTATATGAAAGTAAATGCCTAAATAATTTTTCTTTGGAGAAGTCATCAGCCTTCCTATCAACAGTGTGACAACCACTGCATTTTAATTTTCAATAATGGATCCAGCTGAAATGTTCACCTAGCAAAAACAATGCGTGAATGTTACCTGTATAGCATCTACTAGATATTCAGAGAGGATTGAAATCAACACTGTCAAAATGGCAAGCCAAATGATAGCCTCCCATTTAGACATTTCTGCAATTTCACTCTCAAATTCAGAACCTGCATCTCTCTGGGTCTTGCCCTTTGAAGTTTAATCAGAAAAAAACATAAGTGTATTAGAATAATATATCTGAAGGATTTAAAATCACAAGTAGACAATATAATATTTCACAAACATTAGACTGTGATGTCCTACTATAATCCAGAGCATCATGCTCCTCTGATGTTCTATCTTTAAATCCAATAAATTCTACAGAAATATGAGGAATTCACACATAATTGGCACTATTTCCATTCAAAACCTTTTCTCCACGATTAAGCAACATATGATGTTCAATCATGTTGTCATTGATCTTCTAGTTTTCCCACTTTGCAGTTATAAAGATCCATTTGAGTTCTTTTATTAGATTATTGATCTGCATCGTACATTTGAGGATAGATTATATTCATTATTCACTCACACTGTATAGCTTGTTCAATCATTGCTTAGTACGACTGACTCGTTCATTGACAATTTATAGTAGCAAGAAGTTGGGAACTAGTACAAAATGGATGCAAAAAAAATATTTTAAAGGAATAGGTCTGCGAACCTGATAAATTATCAAGAAACTTTATTTTATTCATGTTCTCAAAATGACTTGAACAAATAAAAAAACATGGCCATTTTGATTCAAAAAATCAATTCCTGTTCCACAATGATTGGAGTAGAAGTGAGTTCACATTTGATAAGACACTCAAAATAAATGGTGTGAATGTAATTAGGTAAAAACACCAGGTTTAAAATATCATAATTTAAAAAATTAGGTGACTATGTATTATTGAAAAAAAGAATTTATAACTGGGGATTCCTGGAAAGGAAAAATAGCAAGGGAGCCTAATGGAAAATTTATCTTGGATCTATTGGATAAATATTTTATCTTATTTTAATCTTCTTTAAAAAACATTATTAACTGTAAATCACAAACCATACATATTTTTAGGTATATTTCTTCTTTGAAAATAAAATTGGACGCCCAAAGGGGTCATATATCAAAAATCCACACACCCTTCTTCTACACATTTTGATTGTAAAAGAAGTGCAACACACTAACCTCTTTCACTGTATCATAGAGATTTTTGTGACTTTTCAGCTGAAAAACAAGATAACAACAATATGCCACTAGCATGACACAGCTACTAAATCTAGAAAGTGCTAATTCTGACGCTCCAAAATGTAATTCTGTATGAGTATAGTGGAGAACAGCAGGAAAAAGCAAGCCCATCACTGCTATCAACAACAACC
Source organism: Amphibolis antarctica (assembly GCA_024699675.1). NCBI lineage: Eukaryota > Viridiplantae > Streptophyta > Magnoliopsida > Alismatales > Cymodoceaceae > Amphibolis > Amphibolis antarctica. The sequence goes on along the minus strand of JAMKPZ010001751.1, from coordinate 16,122 downwards.
CTGAGTTTACAGAAGCTGCAGCCTGCAAAACAGCACACCTGTGGATTATAAATATAAGCTAGAAGTGTGAAGATCATGAGCCATGAGTGAAACACAAAAAGAGTGCAGGCATTAATGTTATGTACCCTGTTGAAAACTTGATCTTTGGAGCAAGCCATCCCTCCACTAAAAAATGCACATCCAAGGACAAGTAACATGTTTGACAAAATGGAGCCTAGTAGGGACTGTTGAACAACCCGTGTCATCCCAGAATGCAATGCATAGATTGATATTATTAGCTCGGTTGCATTACCAAAGGTAGCATTTAGAAGGCCTCCAACTACATGTATATTCAAGAAGAAGAAAAATCAAACTCAAGATAAGAATGCAACAACCATATACACTTGTGCCTGGTAAAAATAACAATCAAGTAGCCATAAAGATCAGAATGTATAGGTTGAGTAATTTAACATAAGCTAACTGTTTAGGATTTTTTTTGAGCAGTGAAACAGACTGTGTAAGTTATTATTTATTGAAATAAGTCTATTTTACTATCCCTAACTATCATGTTTAATCAGCAGCTTGAGTATCAACATTTGTAGTCGCTTTACACAAGAGAAAGTCATGGACTGTTGTTAGACCAGAAAATTAGTTAATTTTGGGTTGCTACAATGTCAAGAAAGGTTCTTGGAAGAACCATACATAAAGAAACAGAAAACCATTCCCAAGCTATTATCTAAAGTTACCATAGTTCAGCAAAGACCTTGTCAATCCATAACAAATATCTTGTCACAAGGGAGTAGGGACCATTGTTTGACAAAGAAAAATATTAAAGTGAAATAATGGATCATGTAGAACATCTTTACCAGTTGATCCAGTGAAGAATGCCAGTTTCCTGAAATTGAAAAACTATAGCTAATAAATAGAACAACTAGGAGAGAAAAACATGGAACACTTAGATGGCACTTACTCTGTAACGAAACCTAGCCGCTCAGCTAGTGGCATTATACCCAATAAGAGCAAACCAAAAACCAATCCCTGATTTCAATTGACAAATGATTGCCAGTGTCAAAACAATTGCATGCACACCTACACAATCAAACACAACAACAACAGCCAAAAAAAAGCACTTACTTCGTGCTGGTAGAATTTATTCACCACGATAGCAGCAGGGCCGAAAAGCATCAAAAAATTAGATTTAGCCGTAAAGATCACAACCTTGAAGCTTCTGAACGTTATGTTTCTCCAAATTGCAAAATCACGTGTTGATGGAGCATCTGAGAGTTGACCTTCAGAACATTTTGCCTTGCTAGCAACTGCCGTAGGGCTAACAAGGCTCTCGTCCACAAATTCATGATCCAAACTGCCATCAAGTGGTCCCATCTACGAAAGGAAGCTTGTTAATCCGTTGTTCAGATCAACAAAATGAAAAAAGAAAAAGAGAAAAACAAATTCACAAGACAATGCAAGTGCTACGATGCATTCGGATGAAGTAGAAGTTCTCGAAATGCACCGCTGCAGCGTAAACGGAACCGACCTCAAGATGGGAGCGAGTCACGATCGTCAAGGTCTTTCCTTGATTGCGACCACCGTGCATGTGGGACAAGCAATCCATTCGAGGCACTGACATTTACTGAAGAACAAGGAATCGACATGATAAAATGAGGGCGTGTATGAAACTACGGTGTTAAAAAGGGAGTGCACCGTGTAGATAAGATCATTGCATTGCAATATTCGAATGGTTCAACCGAAAAGTATCGCGACCAAGGCATCCAACTTAAAATCAATTAAAATAACACATAATTAGAAACAGATTTAGGTATGAAGAGAGATGAGCGTTCCTACACTTGATCTGTACAAAAAGTAACGTGATCGGCTCACTAAAATACGGCATTACGTGCACTGAAAGTACATCTCCACCGATATCCTTCTAATCCTCGATATCGTCCAACACACACAGAGGCAATCACTGGAAGAGAAAATTCTAGGTCTCATCTTCATGTCTCTCAAAAGACAATGCGTTTTCAGCGTTGAAAACTAGCACTTACTAACGTCGACAGCAGGCGGATCGTCGTCGTCGTCGTCGTCCGCCGGGTGTGTGTTGAAGAAGAACAGAAGAATGTGTGTGCGCGATTGGCGATGGAAAGGGGGAAGAGGGAAGAACGAGTGGCGGGAGGAACCGTCTCCATTCCGCCATTTATGCGTGTACGAACAACCGCCGCGTCCATTCCTCCTCACCGCAGCGTTTTCTTCCTCCTCTTACCTGGTGACCGGCCCTCCATCTTGCAAACAACCCCCTCCGCTTCATCAATATTGCATTTTTCAATGTCGAGCCCTTTGTCTGATTGTTTCCCACTCTTTTTTATGCCTAAAGCTGGTTTTTAGTATTTTACTAAATACACATTTACGGAAATCAGAGGGCACAGTAATTTTTTTAAACTTTTAAAATGATTTTTAATATTATTATTATTTTACAAATTTTAACAAATAAAATTTTATCACTCTAATTATTGTATAATTTTAATTTCGTTTATAAAATTAATTTTAAATTTAATTTTATTTAATTTTTAAAGCTGAAAAAAAATATCTTCGAATATGCCCTATCATCGTTCTACGTGGGGGTTATAGATCAATGGCACATATAGTTCTCAAGCACGAAACCAAACACAACATTAGGCTCATGTAACTCCGAGGAAAGACCAACGACTGTTGCAACTATACTTATGTGAATCTAAGAAAATATCATTAAGGTCTTGTTTAATAACAATTTTTTTAACTCTGATTACTATGTAATATTGATATCGATACAAAATGACGCTACACACATTAGGGTATGTTTATTTTAGAAATGAAATGAGATATACGTTTTTCAATGAGATATATGGTTTATGATAATATTAATTTTTATTATAAAATATTAAAATAACTTGATAAATATACTGTACACTAGAATGGTATATAATAATTATCACCGATGCTTAGTGAGCTTTTTGTTTAAAAAGTTGCCAATCACTGAATGGTATTGGAATCCATTTATAAAATAGTTGCTGAATTAACTCTTAAAATTAGATAGAATTGAAATTAAAATTACTTTTATAAATAAAGTTAAATTTATATAGTAATTAAGATGATGAAAATTTATATATTAAAATTTATAAAATAATAATAACAATACAAGTAATTTTAAAAGTGGGAATAATCTTACACAATAAATTTTAATTGACATTTCACGGAGAGCATAAAATAAAACTTAAGTGTTGAATACTTACGTATCAATTGATGTAAAGAAGAACCTAGATTTATATAATAATACTCTCGTGTCAATTAATTTTAATTGAAATTTGACAGGGAGCACATTTTTTCCATTTTTCTGAAATTAGTCACATAAAAAAGGGGCAGAGAAACTTCTTCATTCTAACTCAACCCTGGAACGCATTGGCACCTAAAAGAAAGGAGCCATCTGCTCCCTTTTTTTACCAAACGGCAGATGACTGCTTTCTGCTTCTCCTTCATTCTCCAAGCATCCCAGTTGTCCTTTTAATCTTGTCTTCTTGAATAAATCTTTAATGTAATCTGCCAACCACAAAACTTTCCTTAGGCCCTTTCAAACAATGTAGCTATCCCATAACGTATAAAACCATGAGACTTGTGAATCACAAATATAACATTGAATACCTATTAATCAATGGCATGAGCTGCTCAAATATTCACTCCCATATCTTTCTTAAATAAACTCTTCTCATGAGAAGATATGAAAATGAATGAGAACCATAAGGAGATTAGAGGAAACAAAAACTACTAACTTCGATACTAGACAAGGAATAATCAAACCATCCACTTCACGCCTTCAGGTCCTCATGGCAGCATATCAGAAACTCCTGAAGATGACACCTAAGAAAAATGGTTTGATGGTGTCATACTGTGCACTAGGTGAAATGCAATATACTTTTAAAACCAGACATCATTTAAGCTACCGAAAATCCCGGCCTATACCAAAAATTACCCATCAGTTGCAACTAAATCCCCCATCATTACAAGCCTCACACAACTGGAAAACATGTGTGATGCATCTATATCTAGAGGCATGAGCATACTTGATATGCATTCGTATTAATGAGACAAGCATACATAAAAGATGTAGCATTATCAACAATTTAAAGCAATAAATCCTGGAACATTGCATAAGAAAGAACATAGAGTGCAATACTTGAAAACTTCAATGCCTCTAAATTCTTTGAATTGATCGATCATGAAAGAATGTTTCAAGTATGAGACGGCAAGTTGACAAGAGAACGACAACTTTGTGCACGTTTGTTTGTGCACCATTCTACTACACACTGGGCGTGCAAGGGTGGGCAAGAGGGCTTTAGCTGCATTAGGGCATGCGAGAAAAAGAGGTGCAATGGAGAGCTCTGAATCAATGTTAGTGCACAGTACTTGGAACGGTTTCAAACTCCTCCCACTGTGCAACACACGGTTATTTGTTTACTTTTTTCACAACTCTGATACTTCACAATATTTGAAGCGCTGAAGTTGTCCAAACAAATAAGTCTTTTCCAGGAATACGTACGGAACCAGGTGAAATATAAACGAGACAACAACAATTGACTGTCTACCTAAAGCTAATCCTCTACTTTCATCTAAATGCGACCGATTGCGGTGGAGGTTAGTTAACCTCCACAGGAGGAGTTTATTTCATCACCAAGCCAAAACTTCAAAAAATTTGAAGTGGATAAACTGAAGATGAAAGCACGGCATTAGAAACATCATAAGGGCAACAAGAAGAAAACGCAAATCTAGTTTATGTGCGCCTAAGCCACGAAGAACACAAATATCAATGTTATTCACCGGAACCAACAAAAATTTAGAACAATTTCAGGCATGAATCTCGAAAGTTCCAAGTTTGCAAGAGGAAAGCATTACAAAATGAGAAGGTAACAGAGGTAGAACACACCTGATTATCTCCCCAGGTTGGAAGGATTGAGACCAAGCAACATCTGGTTGCCGGCGGGAAGGTAGCCCACATTAGGCGTCCTGGCCAGAGTTGCCGCATTCTCCCTCGCAGCCTCGATCCTCCTCAGCTCAACAAGCCCCATCCCCACCATCGCAGTTGCTTCGGATATGAGCCTCGCCGCCTCACTCTCACCCTCGGCTCTGATGATCGCCGCCCTCCTCTCCTGCTCCGCCTTCATCACGGCGAACTTCGACCTCTCCGCCTCCTGCTGTGCGACCTGCTTCTGCTCCACCGCCCTCGAGAACTCCGTCCCATTGGTGGGTGATTGTGACATCATCAAGCTGATGCAAATAAATGTACCTTAAATTCTTTATTTTTAAAATTTTTATATATATTATTATTATTATATAAATTTTTATTTTATAATTTATTATACTAACTATTTAATTAATTTATTATACATGACGTACAATAAACATGGTTAAAAAACTTTACAACAAACGTTGGTGAGAAAATCAAATAATACTAAATTTATTTATTATTTTTATTAAAAATCTTAATTTACTTAAACTTACAAACTTAAATATTTTATAATTATTTTAAAATAATAATTAAAAAATAATTATTATTACACCGTTTTTGTAGATAATACTATAGTCAGTGGAACTATTAAAATAATATCGTAATAATTAAGAGATCTCTCACTAAAATTTATGAAGTCGAATTTAAAATTTTATTAATATGATAAATTTATTTTAAGATAATAATTTTTGAAAAAAAATTATAAGAAGTTTGCATCTTAGAAAATTATAAAAAATAAAAAATTAATTTTTTTACTATTTTTTAACATTTCTCGTTAAAAAAGTTAATAGTCAACACTTATTGAAAACATTCAGATAATGCAATTATCCAGCTTGTTCCAGTGTATTTCATGGGAAAACATTTGAAAACCATTAGTCAAAAGATTTGAAGCTTCTTGTTCATGTAAATCAAAAAATTTAAACAGAAACCAAGACCTTGGCATCCCTTGGTTGTGTAAATTAAAAGCACTCTTAACGTTAAGATGATGTGTATAGATTTTTTATATTTTTTCATCATATTTAATTACATTAATATTAAAAAAATTAATTTCAATGTTAAAAATATAATTCTTAATATAATTTTTCATATTTTCGAACGTATCTCTTATTTGAAGAAGATTTTTCTCTCATTTTCAGATTCTCATGTATATCATCCTTGTTTAATTAATACACTATACAAAACTACAATATATAATAAATACAACTAAAAAATACTGCATCAAATGAGACCTAAGTGTGTATGTTTTTACTCGGATGTGATTCTGAGTAAATAATTTTTTAAATTAAAATAATAATAAAAAGTGTATTATAAAATAAAAAAGATATTGTAAAAATAAGAATAATTTAAAAAAAGATGATGAATGATAAGTGAACGTAATGATAAGTGCACGTAATGACAAGTTAAAATCGACCCGAGTTCAAAATTCAGCAAAAATTAATGAACGAAGCAGATGAAAGCGAGAGCAAGAATGGCCGGCCTGACCGGAACTGCTTCCGGCGACGCCCAACTGTACAAGGAACGGGACATCAAAGTTTAAGGGTGAGATCGGGCTCCGGTTCTGGGGGAAGCGGAGCCGCAGATGCAAAGCCGAGGCGAAGATCAGGATCTCCCGGAAGCGCAGGGTCGAGCGGGCGCTGCTGCCGGAAGCGGCCCGACCGGACCAACCCACGGCCGTCGTCGTCGTTTTCGTCCCGCATCGGCCCCGGCATGGCGAGCTCGAACGTCGTCGGACTCGGACTCCCGCGGTGGTGGTACACCGAGTGGGACGGCCAAGCGGAGCCGCGGAGCGGCAGAGTGGCCATGCTGGCGCCGAAGAACTCCGGGAACACGCCCTTCCTCGCGGCTCGTTTCGCCAGCGTCCGCTCCCTCTTGTGGGCGTTCTGGTGGCCTCCCAGGGCCTGGGAGCTGTAGAACTTGCGGTGGCAGTAGTTGCACGGGAAGACCCGAGAGGAGACGTCGGGGTGTGGCGTCTCCGTGCTGCTCTCGCTTGTGCTGGGGTGCGAGGGCATCGCCCACAGCTCCGGACTCAGGCCGAGGGACAGGTCGAGGGTCGGGGGCGACTCCGGCATGGAGATGTTCGAGGCGACTTGGCTGCTGGCGTCGGATATGCCAGTAGAAGCAGCTCTGTACATTTCAGACGAAACCTTGCAGGAGAAGCTCTTGTTTCAGCAGAAGCACTTTGCTCGAACAGATGATTCCTCCAACCACCGCTGACACCTGCAAATCATACCAATGACATCTTAAGGTGTGTTTATTTACGTGGTAAAATTAAATAAGATAAAATTTAAAATTTTTAAAAAATTATATAATTTATTATTTAAGTATTTTAGTATTTAATATAAAATGTTAAAATATAAAAAATAAGGATACTAATTAATTCATAAACAAATAAGATTTTAGTAATTGAAATTTTTTCACAATATCAAGTTCAAAACTTCAAAATATTATAACAAATAAAATACTGAAACTTGAATTTGAAATCAAATATGCTACTCGTTGTTGGTAATATGCAGAACTAATCAATCCATTGAAAAGTAAAACTTTAGCTTTGTTTTAAAATTGTTTTTCGAATTCTAACTTAAACTCTACGTAAACTTTCACAAATCATTATTATTATATAGATTTTAATATATAAATTTTTATCATATTATTTACTATACAATTTTAATTCTATTTATTTTAAATTTCAAAGTTGATTAAAACTCTTATTCTAATTACATTTGAATTACGATTAATTTCGATGTAGCATTTGCAGAAAGGCGTTTTTTTTTCAAAACACGGTTCCAAATGCACTGAAACATTTTCAGTTTTTGGAAATAGAGTTTTCGTGCTTCAATTCAAATTATACGAAATTCTGAGCGAAACTTATGAAAATTATAGTAGATTTCATTGCTGATAATGAGAAACTTTTGGGATATGCCACTGGCAAAAATGTTTTTACCAAAATCTTTCTCTCCTATGGGAAGGAAATGCATGCCAGATAAGAAGGTAGCCTTGTACTGGACCTGCAAATTACAGATATTTAAGAGAGCGTTGGGATAGGATTTTCAGATTTTATTGATACCAATCTCAGAAAGAAGAAAAAAGAAGTGTGGAAGCAAATAATATTAACAAGGATGCAGCAACCCAAGAATATATACTTCATCTTTCTGGTTTGGTTGAAATTTCTGATGGAATTAATTAAATCTCAGTTCCACACAAAGTGACAGATAGAAATATAAGATAAAACATCATCAGCAAATATGGAAACAGATTCCTTCACTTGTATTTCGAGTTGGTAGAAGTTTGTATTATTGGAAAGTACAAAAATAATAACGAGGATGCAGCTACTGTTCTTGTTCCTTTTAGAAATAGAGACAACATCCAATTAACTGGATATTCTTGAGGACGGAAGGGAGATTAGAACCAACAAGAACAAAGAGACTGTGAGATTAGAAAAAACCCTGCAACAGTTGCAGCATATGCAACAAATATGATTCTTAGAAGAGGCCAGGAAATATATCATCGATCACCAGTCACCGAAACACTCGTCCAGTTCTTGGAAAATCATCCAAGGAGAAAATGATGATAATAACAAGAGAGTGTGGGTTGGAGAACTTGATGGAAATTATATATGAACACAGATTACTTGGGGATGAGCAGAAAAGAGGGCAAAACTGATACAATATGATGGTGATACCAAATTCAGTAACAATTAACCAAACTACATGCAGAAACCCATCTGCCAAATCTAACGCATCCACCTTGCTACACCCTGGAAAGGGTGGTTCAAGAACAAGGGTCCTGCACTCCTGCATGTCTGTTGGCACAGGGAAAGGAAGAAACATACCGTACCAATCGGGAAGGAGTATGCATCATTGGTCCCTGGTTGTGAATGAAACGGGTTCTTTCTAGAGAGAGAGAGAGAGGAGAATCCAGAGGAGAAGAGGATAGATTTGGATGTTGTAGGATAAAGTGGGAGTGGTGGTACAAGCAGTGCTGTTTATTTATGGAAGGTAAAGGTTGATTGTCGATGGTGAAGGTTCAGAGGTGGCAGAAAAGAGCGAGAAACAAAAGGGTACTGCAGTAACATGGAATCGAGCAAAGGATATAAAGATTTCGTTTTGTTTCCAGTTTTTTTATTTATTTTTAAAAGTATTATTATAATATAAATTTTAATAATTAAATTACTAAATAATTTAGCTTTGAAAAATAACTTTAATTTCAACTCAAGTTGAAAAAAGTTATCTTCGAATACAAAGAGGATAGATTTGGTTGGACAAAATTTATATATTAAATAAGTTAAAAATTTATAATTTTTTTAGGTTAATATGATTTGTAACGTAAGAAATTCTTTTTTATTTTCATTTCTAACCATTATAGTGAAAATTGTCATTCTCGTTATATCGTTTAATAAAATATATATTATATAGAGTAAAATCTTTACAAACTTTATTTTCAAATAAAACTTAAAAATAAGAAATTTTATGTCGTGGTGATCTAATTTTAATTTTATATAAATTTTTATATATCATTGTTATCGTATAAATTCTCATTCATAAATTTTCATATCACAATATACTATTTAACTTTAACATTATTTACAAAATCACTTTTTAACTTCAACTCTCTTGGAATTGAAGTTGGGGATAAAGCTTCGTTATCAAGATGATAGGAAAATGAATTTTTCGTAGATTTTATCTTATTAAAATTAATTAATTAATATAAAAAATTCACAAATAATATAAAGGTTTTAATTTTACTTATTGATTTTGATATAAGACTTTTTTTTAAACATACTTTTACATTTGTGAATTTCTCATTAAAGTTAATATCTTACAAATTGTAACATATATAGATTGACCTTAAGGAGCATTTATGCCCATAAAATTCATATAAATTGAATTAAAATAAATTCAATTCTCATGGATCTCTTCTTTGTGCAAGAATTGAATTTAATTTATTTCTATTGATACTATTCACTTTTCAAGATAGAAACAAAATTTAATCTCATAAAATATGAATCGTTTAAAATTTAACTAATTCAAACTTTCGTACCCATTTCCATTTAACCACAAGAATTTCTTATTCTGGTTTAATTATGAACGGTAATATTTTTATATTAAATTTATTTTCACCTAATTTAATTCTACTTAAAAAATAACTTTTTGTCCATTACAAATTTCGTGCGTACAAACGTAACATAATATTATATAAATTTTATTTTATTAAAATTAATTAATTAATAATAATTAACTTATAAGTAATATAAATATTTTAATTATATTTATCAATTTCACAATCTTTCATGATGTGACTGATCACTGGTGTCTACGGAAATTTTAAAATATATAATTTCGCTTCCTGAACGGATGACGCTCATGTATTAAATTAAATTTCCGACAGTATGATGTCTTATTATTTTATTATTAATTGATTTTACAGATCCGATACGTAATAAAATTGAATTTGTACACGTCACTTGTAATAAACAATTTCAAGAAAAAAGGTTCTACTTCGGAAAAGGAGAAAAACTGCAATGCAACAATCGTAAAAAAAGTTATATTAAAGACAAGTGTTTTCCATTAATGCAAAATAAGTTTTACAGTATTTAAAATTAAAATATTTTATTATAAAATATCACAATATTAAGACTCATCTTTTGCCTCTCTTTTTATGCTAAAATGTTTACTTTTCCTTTACACTTCTTTTTAATTTTACTTAACGATATTTTTTATTTATGTTATAGTTTTTACTTCCATTATATAAATATAATTAAAATTTTATCTTTTAAATATAATTTAGAAATTATTTGTAAAAAAATATAAGTTATATTTGAAAAGAGTTTCAATTAGAAGTTAGATAAAATTAAAATTAAAATTAATTTCATGAACATAACTAAAATTACATATAATTAAGGTAATAAAAGTTTATATATTAAAATTTATATAACAATAATAATATTTAAAATAATTTTAAAAATTAACTAAGATTAACTCCAAACAAAATTATAAGATATGTTTGGTAGTAATTTTTTTTTCTCTGGTAATAAAAAAATCACTTCTTCTATCAAGCAAAGTAACGACGAGAGTAATTTTTGATGTGAAAGAATAGATAAAAAATTTGTCTTAAGTTACGTTACGTTGAAAGTTATTTTTGTATTTATTAAAAGTGTTTCTAGCCGCACCTTAATATTAGAAGTATAAAAAAATAAATTTTTTTTTTCACTTTTAACTTTTATAAGTACTTTCAACTTATACATATTTTTTAATAAAATTATTATTTTTTCTTTTCATTTTAAAATTATTTTAAAAAAATTATTTTTTTTATTCAAAAAGTATTGAATAAAAAAAAACCGTTCCCAAAAAGCCTTGATTCGAAGATCAGAAGGCGAACCCACCGTGCGCGATTGACGTTGGAAGGACCACAGGACCAGACAAGAAGTGCCCCCACGCGCCCACGCAGCCTTGATTCGATGGAACGCTGCGGCGGTGGATGCTGGGGTCCTCCGGCGATGGCGGCACATGGGCGGGGGTCTCACCTTGGGCAACGCATCGCTGCAGTTCGCAGCTTCTAGGTATCCCTGTGTGTTTACGGAGGATGTATTTATTTAAGAGTTAAAATTAGATAATATAAATTAAAAAAATTATATAATTTATGATATAAATATTTTGATATAATTTTTAATATAAAATATTAAAATTATTTGATAAAAATTATTATAGATTTTGTGATGTATATAAAGAAAAATTGAGATGTACGGTAAAAAAAATTATGTAAACAAATAAAGTTGTTTGTTTTAAATTTCAAAAGTTTTAATTTTAATTTTATATAATTTTTTATATATTATTATTATTATATAAAATTTTATTACATAATTTACTCTACAATTTAATAGTATTTGTTTCGTTACTTTCACTTTAACTCTGCAATTGTGGAGAGTTATTACTTCGTAAGAGTGTTATGTAATAAGATATTTTAATATTAATAAGAGAATTAAAGTTAAGAGTAATTTTATAAATAATGTTAAAATTATATAATAAATTATAAAATAAAAATTTATATAATAATAACGATATATAAAATTTTTTAAAAAGTTAAAACTCCTTGTTTCTAAACGAAATCCAAATTGTCCTGTGATGAAAAAAAATCTATTACAATTAAATCGCCTAGCCAGTGGGACTAGACGTTTCAATTAGATTATAATTATGATACAACAATCAAATCACCTATAGTTAATGTTACAGTTAAGACATCGTTTGAGAATGTTAACTTTCACGTATTCTTATATATTATTATTATTATATACAATTTTATAAACTTTTATATTATAATTTATTATATAATTTTAATATCATTTACAAATTACTTTCAACTTTAACTTTTTTATAGTTGTTGAAACTAATTTCAAAAACAAGAGTCTTAAATTTGTCACTATTTTTTTCGAGTGTATTAAAATTATATTAAGAAAGTATAGTTATGAATCTACAAACGATTTAATAGTATTTTTCTAAGTAAAAATTCTATCTCGAGTCCTTTGAGTTTTAAGAAAGGGTCTTACAACCGTTAAGATATTAGTTTAGCGATAAATCTACTATACTTAGAATGTATTCTTTAGAATTATGTTTTTACTTGTTGCGAAAATCACATGTATATATTGACTTTAGATGTTATAACATTATATTTTTAATTTTTTATTAATAATAAGTTTAAAATAAATTTTAAAGTAATAGCAGAATCTAATTTACAAATCTGTATGATACTTTAAAAAATAAATTTTGGATATCTTGAATTTAGATGTGTAGGTGAATCTCTTAATATCTGTTAATATAGTAGGTTTCAATTTTAATAATTATATAGAGTTAGAGTTATTTTTAAATAATGTTAAAATTATATAATAAGTTTTGTCAATGAAGTTTATTTCTGTTTTAATAATCGTATAAATAGAGATGTCAATAGGCTATACTGGCATGACTTAGCATAGCCCGGTACAGTTTAACCGTGTCGGTCAACGGCATGGCACAAAAATACTTGGGCTAAACTTCCAGGTTGTTCGTGTCGTGCCGGCACGACATGAATTTTAACACGAAATAGGCATGACTCGACCTAGTATGAGACTACGAGGTGGGTCGTCGGAGGGGGGAGGGGAACACCAGTCGCTGGGTCGCGGGAGGGGGGGGACTGGTCGTTGGGTCGTGCAGTCGACGGGATGAACGATCGCGTGCGCGGGAGAGGGCTGAATGGGTTGTGTGGTTCACGAGGGGGGGGGGGGATGGGCCATCGGGTCATGCAATTGGCGGGGTGAACGGTCGCATGTGTCGGTGCGTAGGAGAGGGCTGAACGGGTCGTGTCACCGACGAGGGGGATGGGCTGCTAAGTCACTAGGTTGGCCGTCGGGTTGTGCGACCGATGTGGTGAATGGACGCGTGTGCGAGAGGGGGTAGAACGGGTAGTGTGGCCGACAGGGGGATGGGTCGTCGGGTCATTGGGCCAGCAATCGAGGTGAACAGTCGTGTGCGTGGGCGAGCGAGATGGGCCGTTGGGGAACCGTGCCTAGGTTGGCCATCGAGTCATGGCTTGCAAGGTGCAACACAGCAACGGTTGAGTTGTCAGGGTTGGCATCCAATAGGCTGACCATGCAATGGGCGGCACGCTTCTGCCCAACGGGCGGTCCACTTTTGCGCAACGAACAGCCAACTGTCGAGTGAAACGATCGGCTGCCGCCTCAACAACTCAACCAACTTTTCTTTATAAATTGAGGGAGTTGGATTTTGTTTCTCACTCAACTCACTTTTCATCTCCTTTACTCTAAATTCTCCAAACTCCAATCTTAATTCTCAAATCTCTATTCTCAATTCTCAATTCTCAATTTCTCAAATTTTCTCACTCAAATCATAAACAATGGCGCACTATCAAGGCCAAAGTTCTGAAGGCTACAGACATCCTCAAGAAAACTTTCCTGAAGTTGAAGTAACGTCGTTAATGGAGACTATTGGAGCTTCAACTTTAACTATGCCGTCGAAAAAGTCTCTGAAGAGAGTTTCCATCTACTCAAAGTATACAATCATGATAAAAGTTATGACAGACGGCATAGAAGAAGAACAAGTTTTTTATAACCTCTGTAACGTTGACTTCTCTTACAAAACATCTGGCGGTACAGGTCATTTAATTAGACATATTAATACATATAAAAATAGGAATAAGGATAAAACAATTCAAACCCAACTTTCTTTTACTCTTAAGGGTAGTGTTAGTTTATGGACTTATGATTTTGAAATGGCTAGGGACTTGCATGCTAGATTCATTTGTTTAGAAGATTTACCAATAAGTTTTGGAGAAAATAAATGTTTTGATAATTATATTAGTAAAGCATATTGTATACAATATAAATGTGTATCTAGAAATACTATTAGGTTATATATTATGAATTCATTTAATAAGCTTAGATTAGAACTTATTAATGTTATGAGTATAATAATGATATGTATAGCATGCACTTCAGATATTTGGTCAGGTAGAAATAAGGATGAGTACATAGCTGTAATTGCATATTATATTGATCAAAATTGGATTTTACAAAAAAAAAAAGGATTTAGAAAAATTCAACATCCACGTACTGTTGAAACAATTTTTGCAAACATTATGGAAATTTTTGATTTATATGGAATTAGAAATAAAATATGTAGTATAACTTTTGATAATGTAACTAATAATACTACAACAATACCAATGTTTAAAACTAGAATAAGTCCACCAAATAGTTTTAAATTATTTCACCAAAGATGTATGTGTTACATAATTAATATTATTGTACAATCAGGTGTAAAAGAAATTGAAATTTATATTGAACTTATTAGGGATGCTGTAAGTTTTATAACTAGTTTAAGAAAGCAGCAGCAATAACAATTTGATGAAACATGTGATACTTTTAAAATGTCGTATAAAAAATTCTCTTTAAATGTTCAACATAGGTGGAATTCATTATATTTAATTTTAGAAAGTGTATTACCATATGAAATTTTAATAATTTCTTTGTATAATCGTCATCATTGTGATGATTATCAAAAATAATTAACTGAGAATGATTTTAAAATTGTAAAATATTTTGTTAAATTTTTAAAACCTTTTTATGATGCAATGGTTAGATTATCAAGAATTTATTATTCTACATCTGTCTATACGTTGCATCATTTATACAATATTTCACAAGTTTTTAATAAATACGAGGCATATCCATTTTTCGAACCAATAGTAAATAACATGAAACAAAAAATTTTAAAATATTGGAATGAAATCCCTACATTATATATTTTGAGTGTATGCTTAGATCCTAGGTGTAAAATAAGATATGCTAGTAAATTAATTAGGGGAATACAAATGAATTTAGGTGTAAATTTAGGATTAAATGTTAATACAATAAAAGAACAATTAAATTAAATATTTGATTTATACACACAAATATATGGATTAAGAATAGAACATTCTCCTCCACCAATGTCCACAATACCTTTAGATTCTTGAGCATTTTTACATGATCTATGATTTGATGAAGATATTCTAACATCATCATCATATAATTATAATCTTATACTATCTAGACAATAATTAATTACTTTTAATGGAATGAATCACCAATCATTATTATTTACTAAACATTCTAACTTAAATATGTTTGATGTTTTAGATTGGTGGAAGCAACAATCATTGATTTTTCTAATATTATCAATAATGTTAAATGATTTATTAACAATTTTAGTATATTCAGTAGCTTGTGAACAAGTTTTCAACATAAGTGACAACGTTCTTGATGACCAAAGATGCAAGCTTAAAAAAGATACAATAAAAACATTAATATGTGTAAAAGAATGAGAGCTTGCTGCACTCTATGAATAAGATCAAATTGAAGAATTTATTGAGCAACTTACAAACTTAAATATTTCATAATTAAAACATTTTAATTTTAATTTTTCAATTTGTAATTTTTTTAAAATGTAATTTAATTTTGTTGTAAAATTTGTTTAAATGTAATTATAAATTTGTAATAATGTAAATATAAAATATGTAATTCATTAATAAATAAAAACTTAATTTAATTATATGCATTGTTATTTGATTGTCTCATTTATTAA
>JAMKPZ010001750.1:0-49956 GCA_024699675.1 Amphibolis antarctica | reverse complement strand
AATCTCAGGTGTCGTTTGTTTTGTTTTATAACATAATTTACTGATTTCATGTATTTTTTTCAATCTCTCCTCACGATTGTTAAACTTATAGATATAAAGAAATTATGAAATTATATTTAAAATATTTTGATAATAATGTTTTTTATATCATTGATAGCAAGTTGGCAATCATTATATTTTGACAGGTGACATCTAATACCTTGAGATAAATAAATAAATTTTAGGTAATTTATATTTTTTAAAAGTATAAAAAATAATAAAAAAATATGACCTATTATTATTTGTGAATCATTATTTCACCATTTTTTTATATTTTCATGCTTTCCAAAAGTACAACTCCCTCGTCATATTTATAAGTAAAACTTACCTATAGAAAATTCAACACACACTAATATTATTTTACATTTCATAACAAGATACTTTATATTGTATTATTTGTGATATAGTTGGTGGGATCTTTAGACCATTAAATCATAACATCTCAGAGAATTTGTACATCTACAATTGATTTTTTATGGAAATATGTAACTTTTTATCAAAATTGCACACGTTTTAAAATGAAGATGATAAAAACTTAATTGAAATATTTTCTCCTAATTTCTTTCCCACATATTTCAAAAATTAGGGTTTATTTATACTTTCAAATCTTTCTTACAAAAGGTAGAGTTTATTTAAAACTTCTAAATGTTGTATTTGAAATAAGTAATTTTCCTTTGAATACTTTTCCAATTTTTTAAATTTTTCTTTACTTTTCATTTTCAATCAACTTCCTATTAGTGTCGGATGAAAATGTGGAAAAAAAAAATGAAAAGTTTAAATAGAAATGAAAATCAAAAATGAAAACAAAATGTGCAAACAAAAATCAAGAAATATGAAGATCGTTAATTATGTTAATGTTGACAATTAGGTGAGAGTCTCAGCTATAAGATTGAGCTCTCAAATTTCCACCTTTCTCAAGGGTTGAAGTAGGAATGTCAAAAAAAAGTCTTCCCATTTAATACGAATTTGATTAGATAAAAATCTATAACACGTAAATAAGGTTTGTATACTTCAAAAAGTCTAAAAATGAAACAGATAAACTCTTAAAATCACCTTCCACTTCTTCATTTTTGCAAGGTAAAAATGTCAATAGGCCATGTCAAGTTGGTATAGTCTAAACTTTCTAGTTAATAATTTAAGTATAACTTATTTGAGCTCATGTTGTACTATATCGGGCATGATTTAATTTTTTATTTTATATTTTATTACAAATTAAATATAACATTAATATATTAGCTCCATGATAAAGTGAAAATGCTCTTTAATGGTGTAACTAGAGAATTAGTTTTCTTTATAATAAAGGGAAAATGTTCTCTGGTAGCATCATTAGAGTTACTTTTCTCGTACCATGCTCTAATTTAATGGCCTAGATTAAATTTAAATCATTTAAATTTTTCAATAATTTATCTAATTAATATAACATTGGTTTCTATCCTCACGTACACCGTAACTCTTACCACTTAGTTGATATTCTTGAGCTCGCATTTATAAAGTACTATGTTTGATAGCATCAACAACAATCTCTTCCCTTTTACTTCTAATGTTTATGTTAGGATTCTTAAAACTCTTCTCAATATATATGAAAAAATGACTTAAAATTAGGCATCACTAAAATTGCATTTCCAATGGTGCCACTGGAAAATTAACTCTACTTTATAAATACTAAAAAATAGTTAAAGGTTGGATTCAAACATGCAATCATACATCACTAATTAATAAATTCAAATCACTAAATTATACGTAATATATACAACTTAAAAAATATATTAAAATAAATATAAATTTTTAAAAAATTATAAAATTATTTTTGTGTCATATCGTATCAACTCACGTGTCATATTGTGCTAACACAAAAATTCAAAAGACTAATTCAAACACAACCTGTTAAACTATATCATACTGATGAATAATACAATTTAACTATACTAGAATTAGATCGTTACAATTGAGTTAAACACTATTTAATTAACACCTTTGCGACAAGGGCAAACCCCACTTTTGGAAAGTTGCGTGTGATTTGGACACCAGCAACCATTTTGCTAAAAAAGGAAAATACAGATACGATTTCGATATCTTCGAGATAACAGGGTTCTCCAAATAAATATCACCCGCTTTCTGGACCTCCCTCCTATTTTTGATTCCGAACCCCACGCTCCCAAAAAAATCAGAACCTTCCCTCCATTTTTTATTTTTTATTTTTTTAATTTTTTTTACTGTTATTACACCTCAAAAGAAGAGAGACGCTCACTCCTTCCCCACCCCTTCTCTTCTTCCCATGCTATCGGAATTTGGGAATCGCGGTGGCGACGGCCGGGGTGCGGGCGGAAAATTAGTCCGGCCCCGGCGACGGGAGGCGGCTTTAGCTGCCTCGCCATACTACCGGCGGGAGGATGCGTCTCTGGCTCAAGCGTCACCGCAAACCGAGGCCAAGGGGTGGTTCTCGGGGATCGGAAGGTTCTTCACCTCCGTGTTTGGCTCCGAGAGTGGGAGCGATTCTTCTGGCTCTTGCACATCGGATTCGGAATCGGAGGATCCCCGTGAGTTACCTTATCCTTCTTCTTCGTTGGTTGTCGCTAGTTATTGCTGTTGTTCACGTCCTCCGTGTTTTTTGCGTGGGAGGCATTGGTTTTCTCGGAGGGCCTGTGGTGTGCTGTGGTGTTGAGAATGAAGCAAGCACTCTGTTTTTCGAGTACTTGTTATTGGCGGGGGACTAAATCCTTCCACTGTCTGGGTTCCCAGGCGGAAATTCATACAAAGGCGTTTGGGCGCCTAAACTGCATTTTGTTTATACTGCATTTGTTAAATGTAAATTTTCATGTGTTTACTTATTTATTTTATATTAGTGGTATTTAAGAGCTTTTCAGTAATTTTGTAATTTCAAGTTTTATATAGACGTGGTTTTTTATAGTTTTTTTCTATTGTTAAAGTTTTTTATTATTGCTAATTGACTTACTCAAGTACTCATGTTGTTATTGTCACAAGTATTTGTTATTTTCAACTTACATTAGTGACATACTAACTTCTTACTTCCAGAAAAAATAATTTTATTTTTAACGAATTTGACACTTTGATGCATGTGATTGATGTTTCAAGTCTTGGTATCATATCGAAGATCGATTCTCTGGAAGAAGGAAATATATTTAGGATCATATCAATGGAAATACAATATTTGTGTAGAAATAGCCTAAAATTTTTAAATTTTACCTTACAATTCAGAGATAAGATAAAATAAGTTATAATAAGCATATAAAAACACCTAGATACATTTTTTAAATAATTATCATCAATAAAATATCAATTAGATAATGATATAGTAGTTACATGTATGAGAAAAACTTCAAATCTTATATAAATGATTGGAAAAAAACTCATATTACAAATGATTTAAAATTCAAGTAACATTTTAATAAAATCCAAGTTACATTTCAATAAAATCTAAGTTATAGTGGAATATAATCCAAGTTGTAGTTCAATAGATTTTAGATTATATCTTAATAAAAATTAGGTTAGGTTTCAATGTATATCAAGTTACATTCTAATGAAATTCAAGTTATAATTCATACATAGAACATAAATTAATAATATTCTGCATGTTACTAGAGAATTTCTATAATCTACATAATTAAAATTTTTATCAAGTATAAGATTTTAGATTAAATTATTAATTTTTATTCCTATAATGTAATTAATATCTTTTTAAAAAAATCTCACATGAATTAATTAAAAAATAGAAAATGAAGTTTGTGGGAATAACGTAGAAGAGGAATGCTATTCATAAGAAAACATAGTTTTTTTTAAAATTAAAACATATTACGATTTTTTGATTTTTTAATACCTCAACCATTTTTATGTAATAATTTTTTTCTTTTCTTCTTCTCTTACCCCTTCTATTTTCTTTCTTTTTTTCTAATTTCTTCTTTTTTTAATACTTTCACCATTTTTTATTGATAAGAAAACACATTTTTTCTAAACTAATTAAAAAAATTAGAATTTTTGTGATTTTTTAATAATTTTACTATTTTTTAAACATAATTTTTATGTAATATTTATTTTTTCTAAAATATTTAAAAATATCATATTTTTTTTGATTTTTAATACTTCTACTAATTTTTAAACATAATTTTATGTAATATTTGTTTTTCATAAAAAATTAAAAAAATATCAGAATTTTTGTGATTTTTTATACTTCTAATATTTCTTAAACATAGGTTTTATGTAATATTTATTTTTTAAAATTTAGAAAAATATCAGAATTTTTGTGATTTTTTAATACTTCTGCTATTTTTTAAACATAAGTTTTAGTTAATATTTTTCCTTTTTTTTTTTCTTCTTTTTTTCTCTCTTTCTTTGCCTTTTATTTTTCTTTTCCTCTTTTCTTTCTTTTCCTCTCACATGTCAACCTCCTGCCTTTGTCTTCCTCCCAGTCATGCTCCCCCTTCTGTTGAAAACCCTAATGGGTTCCCATAAATCAAAGTGGCACAAGTAGCTTTTGATGGTCAGCGAACACTTTGGTGATTGATAGAGGCTGCGGTGAAGGTGAAGAAGTAGGAATATGGGAGAACCATCACTGGATCAATTGATCTTTTCAACAAATTGATCGATCTGATTTTTGATTGTTAGAGTAAATGATGTATTTTGTGAGCTTTCCCACATTAGTTAAACTTACTTTGTATGTCTTGTGGCCTCTACATAAACAGGTTTTGTTTTTGTTATTGAATTAATCTAGTCTCTTTCTTTTCTTTTATTTCTCAACATTGACAAACAAAAAACTTCACTGGATCAAATGATTTGTTGATCCAGCATCAATCCTAGATGACAAATCATTTGATCTATGGTATTTAAGATAATACCAAGGGTTTTGAGATCAATGTCTTGAAAAACCAAATCGGATTGGCGATATTTCAGCAATTTGGATCAATTTTTCAATGCTTGCATGTAATGCTATTTTATGAATTGCACTAATATTATTTTATGAATTTGTAATACAATTTCAAAGTAAAAGCTATTATTTTATGATAACTTATTCATTGCAATTGTCTGTTCATTATGAGTTTGTTGTGATTATAAGTTAAATCCAAAAGGCAAAAAAGGAGGTTGATGCATTGTTGATCAGCTAGATGGTAATCAATTTTTTTGAAAATAGAAAATGGCAAATTGTCCTAAAGCGGCAAGACCTGGATTTTTCATGGCTCGACACGAATAGTGTCGGGTTGTGTTGTGCCTTGACTGGATTTTTCTGGCCTAGGCACAACCTAGTTGGGTTGTGCTGGTCAACCGTGCTGTTGATCGTGTTGAATTGTGTTAGACCAATTTTATTTTTTATTTTATTAAATAATTAAAAAAGTAATATAATATTAATATTATATATTTATATGATTATAATAAGTTTAATATAGATTATCTAAATATTTAATATGAGATTTCATATCACTAAACTACATACAATTTATACAACTTAAAAAAATATATCATTATGACATTATATTTATGAAAAAATTGCAAATGTTATCACTTATATTATTACAATTGAAGATTAAAAAATTAAAAATAAAAATTTACAATTTTACATTTACAAATGAAAATTATCAAAAAATTCTTCCATGCAACTATCCTGATCATCCATCTCTTAAAGGAAATTTTGCCCATTAGCATCAAATCGTCCATCTCCTAGAGGAAATTCCACTTATCAGCCATGGAAGTTTTGGTCCAACAGCATCAGATCGTTCATCTCCTATAGGAAATTTTGCCCATCAACCACGGAAGTTCTGGCCCATCAGCATCAGATTGTCTATCTCCTAGAAGAAATTCCGCCCATTAGATAATCTCTTAGAGGAAATTTCACCCATTAGCCACGGAAGTTCTGCCCATCAGCATCAAATAGTCCATCTCTCAGAGGAAATTTCGCCCATTAGCCACGGAAGTTTCGGCCCATCACCACCCCCCCTAATGAAGTTTCCCCTCCTTGCACTACCTTTCCCAAGCCAGTGTGTTAGATCATGCCATGTTACATTTGACAATTGTGCCGTGCCAACATGAAACTTGCAAAGCTTGGCTGTGTTGGCATGGCCCAGTTGAAACCTCTGAATTGTCTAGATTGAAAATCATTTTTTTCAAAATTCTTTTGAAATGATATGTATTAATTAAAAATAAATAAATGTAAATATACTTACATGTATACAACCACCACAATATTTTAGTAGTTGAATAAAAAAAATTATAATTCAATCATTTGCAATATACCTTTAAAGAAGTATATCATGAAGGATTGAAGGTAAAAACGTTCCTGTAGGTGTCCACAAAATTTCATGGAGGCATTTTTACAATTTTTATTTTTTTGTATGATCACACAGTTAGTTGATCTATAATATAATCTAGTATATATTAGAATTTCAATCCAACCTTGGTTATATTAGTTATTAATTTTTCATCTAAGATTTACTGGTTGAAATTTAGGGAAATATGCTGAATTTTTAAACATTTATATCAATGGCCAATGATTTTTTTAAGTGGAAATTTTAACACGTATTGCTATATATCTAATAAAAAAATTTACATGGTTATTTTTTCTTCCTCGTACCTATTTTTTAAAAAATTCAGCTTGCAAAATCAATAAAAACTGTTCATAGCCAAAAGTGTTTAAACGATTTTTTTCCTTTTTCTGAAACATTGATAAAGGCTTCTAATTTATCAATTGACGAGTTATTAGGTGATTGCACTTGTTGATTAAGCAATATGGCTTTCTGCGTACTTTTTGATCTGGTCAATTCAGTCCCTCTGGCCATTTAATAAGAATCTCATTTCTTCCATCTAGTGGTGGGATCAACTTTTTTTTTAATTAAAAAAGGCATCTAGTGGTGGATTCAACTTGGCTGAGTGCCATGTTGCAGTAAGAAAATTGTCTTTCTTCATGACATGTTTAGTTTCTTTGGTGGTAAACTAAAGTTGGTACTCGTTCTAAAATCTGCTGTGCATTTTGCAGATGAATGTGAGTATAGTGATGGCCTTAATAGAGATGCCAATATGGTGGAGAAGGTGAGTTTGGAACAAATCTTCCGAAACTACTCAAAAATCGTTTATTTGATATATATCTGTCAATTAGTGGTGCAAAATATTTCCCTACTAAAGAACTATTATTCTTACTTTCATTTCTTTCAATGTATGTATGCTGTATAGCCATTCATTTTGTTAACAGACCTGTGATTTGGGGATAGACATATTTGTATGTTTTATCAGGCTGAAATAAAATTTATTGAGAGCCAGAGGACAGAGCTTCAGCTTCAAGCTCCAACCAACAAAACTAAGCTTCTGATTGCAAAGTTACTCCAGCAAGAGACATATTCAAGGTTACCAAAAAATTTATGCTTCAGAAAGTTGGCTATACTATCCTTAGAAGAGCCCATTGCTGTTTATGTTTCTAGCATGAAATGAGTTGTGTTTTTCTAGATGGAATGACTTGGGTGCTTTTCTTGAAGTAGTAAAACAATATTCACCATTAACTTAAAGGGTATGGGATATTCTTCATGATGCCCTAAGAAAATAAATGGAAATAGAATTGATTTCATAAGAAAACATAAGACCTCTATATATAGAGGTTATATAAGAAAGATAAACATGACTTAATCAATGTGAGAGTAAACCCATAATACACAAATAACCCTAATATATTATTTTCTCTAACAATCTCATCAAGTTGGAGCATATAGGTTACAATAAACTTATATATAAACAAATTCTAACAATCTAAATAAGGAGATACATAATAGACAAACACTATCTAAAAGTAATAGTAATATTGTGTAAACAAGAAAATTGGTCAAACCTTATCTGACCACACTTTAACAAGTGTAAATATTCGTTTGTTATTGATATCATCAGTCTTAATCAACACATGTACACCTACATATATTAAGAGGTTAGTAACGTTAGTTCATTATTAACATCATTAAACTTAGTTAGCATATAGATGCCTACATACATTAAGAGGCTTACACATATGCTCTTATAAATACTAAATACTAATACAATCATTATCAACTATCCAATAAAGGTAATTGGATAACACTATCTAACATCAATATTGATTTCGTAGAGGATAAACAACTTCGATAGAAAATTATTGCTACAATGTTGAGACTCACATTAGAAAAGTATAATTAATTTGATTGGAGATTCATAGTGAAGTATTAAGCACTCTTTTTTGTCTTGTTTTTCTCTTCTTTTTTTTCTAATTTCCACCATTTAGCACAGTTTTTTTGCCATTTTTTTCTCTTCTTTCTTCCCCTCCCTTTTTCTTTCCCTCTCTTTTTTTTCTTTTCTTTCCTTTTTTAATCAGAGATTAGAAACAGAACATGACATTTCAAGCTAATACTCCAAACAAATAGCAAATCCATTTCTTTTTTTGTTTCCATTCTCATCATGTTTTTTCTCTTTACTCTCTTCCCATTTTTTCTTTCCTCTTTTCATTCACATGCCACACCTCCTTCATCTGTCACCCCCTTGGTAACCTTAATGGGTGCAAGTGGTGATGATGTTTTCTCCTTCCCTTCATCAAGGAGATAAAAACTAGGAAATACTGTATGGTGGTGGAGGTGCCATGTTTGAATGACAAGTACTTGAGAAACATAGATTGACGTGGTTGTAGGATGGTTCATAGATGGTTGATGGTAGAGTGGAGAGCAATGACTGGAGAGAAGCCAAAGACCTTGGAAATACCAACAGACTGGGGTGGCTAGTGGGAGGAAAATATGGGAGGAGACCTGTTGGTCTTCTAGTGTGTGCTGGGGATATTTTCCCTTGTTGAGAATAGTGGACATGATAGTGTTCATCAGGCTTCTAGAGTTCTTTAATGGTGAGGTGTCGAAGGGGATGTGGTCTCATGAGAGTATTAGGGAACTTGAGGAATGATTTAGTGGTAGGGACAGGGAGAGAGGTTTGTGAAACAATTGGATGGGGGTGCTGGTGACAAACAAACCAATGGTGATGGTGGTGATGGTTTGGATGGGGGTTTTAGTGGTGGTGGTGGTTGGGAGTGGGTTTGGTTAGGGTTTCCCTCCTTACTTGGGTTCTTACACTTTTTAAACTCTCAAAATCTAAGCATGTTGAAATAAAGGAAAATTGGTGAAAGTAGAATTAATTTCATAAGTAAATATAAGACCTTTACATATAGAGGTTACATAAGAGAGATAAACATGACTTAATGTGGGACTAAACCCACAATACACAAATAACCTTAATACATTATTTGCTCTTGCAATTTCCATGTCATTACTTTTGTATAAAGGAACCTTTGACTCCTCTACCTTTTTTACCCATCCATTTCTTGCCTCTTGCCATTATTTTTTGGTCCAGTTTTGGACACATGTTGGTCTAGATTTGACTTGTATCTTCCCATTTTACTCATCCATTTCTCACCTTCCCTTTTTTTATCTTCCCTTCTAAATTTCTAATGTATATTCTCCACCACTGCAATCAAAGTTGGCATCTTATAGCTTCATGGTTGTGGAATAACTTCAGAATTTTTTGTACTGTTCATTTACTGATGACATATACAAATCATTGAGTGATCACTTAATTAGGTTATGTAGTTGCTTGGATCCATGTGGATCATCTAGAGCATTTTTTTTGAAAAAAAAACATTTTCTTGGAAAAATGTTAGAGCCATATAAATTAAAATTCCCTATTATCTGCATTTTTTGATAGTTGAACATAAGCTGCCAACTGAGTGTCTGTTGGCTTAGTGCATAAGCTATCTTATCAAACTTGAACTTAATTTGAAACTTGCAAGTTGCAACCTAGAAGCCACTAGCAATATGCTTACTAAGTCATCTTCATAAAATAACATGCTAGCACACTCCATTGGATGTTCATGAGCATCCTCTAGATTGGACATTCCTGTTTTGGACCAGTTTCCCAACTTTCTGTATGCTGTTAGTTATTTCTGTCCCATATAAAATCTGATCCCAGTTAGACTGCATACCAAATGGTCACTTGATTGTTCATTACTTGTGAGTTGTGAAAGACATGGATTTAAAAATCGAGATGTATTGCCAAAATTTTGGCAATCCATCTAAAATTTCCATTTTAATGATATACTGATATTGTATTTTTGAAAATATGATGGATTGAATGATCTGTCATTGTGGATTGTTTGTGGATCAGTGGATCGCTTGATCTAGTTTATTTTTTATTTTTTTCCAGTTTATTTTTTGAGTTCAAGGAGTTTGGGTTAGCCGATATGACAAAAGGATTGATCCAATTTATTTTTTGAGTTTAGGGAGATTGGATCAGCAGATATAATGAAAGGATTGATTGATCCTTTTGTTGGGTTCACCTACTAGGTTGCTACCTTCTTCTGAAGGTCTAACATGTTGAATGCCGCGATGAGCGTCTAAAGTATTTATCAAAGGCTTCTCTATGGGCGTTGAGGTCTCTGCATTTTGTGGACGACTGTTGAAAACTTGCATCATTGCCTGAAAGAGTTGAACCCATTAGGGTTTTCAAGTGGAAGCTTGAGTCTGACAGCTCAAGGAAAAAGAAGGGTGTAGGACTTCTGCAAGGAAAGGAAAAAAAAATGAAAAAAGAAAAAGAAAAGAAAAAAGAAAAAGAAAAGAAAAATTATTATTGATGAATATAGATTTAAAGAGAAATTATGTTTAAAGTTATTCCATAAAAATTTAAAGAGAAAAAAGAAAATAAAAAATAAAAATTATTACATAAAAAATTATGTTTCGAAAATAGTAGAATTATTAAAAAATAAAATATATATTTTTTAAAAAGTTTTTAAATTTTGTGTTTGCTAATAAATAACATTGTTCATCTATTCTCAGTTCTCATAAATTTTATTTTTTAAATCAATTTATGTAAGAATTTTTAAAATATATTAATTACATTATAAGAATAAAAATTTATAATCTATTTTAAAATCTTACAATCGATTAGATTTTTAATTAATAAAATTATAGAAAAGGAAAAATGGAATTAATATATGTATAATTCCATTTTTTTTAAAATCATTTGTTATTTTGAGTTCTTTTCAATTATTTGTAAATGATTTACGACTTTTCTCATACATGTGGCTACTAAATTTTTATCTAATTGATATTTTATACATGATAATTGCCTAAAAAATTTATGTAGATGTTGTATGTGCTTATCATAGCTTGTTATATCTTATCCCTCAGTTTCAAGTTGAACTTTAGTGTTTTATGGTTGCTTCCATGAAAGTATTGCATTTCTACCAATATGATTCTCAATTCTCGATATATTTCATTTTTTCAAAGGACCAATCCTTGATATGATATTCATATTTGAAAACATGGTGGTAGGATCCTCTTCTATAAGTTTTCTTGATATCACCTGGTGAAGAAGACAAGAACATGATGTTAATATTTAGATGGTTAAGATAAAAGTTTGTAAGTGGACTTCAGTTGTCCAAAGAAAACCCTCTAGGCCAACCTGCATTCAGTTGGTTGTCTGATACTTTTGTAAGGTTTTTAAAAGGATACTTGTGTGCATTGCTTATGAGTCCATGTAACCAGTTTTTTTTAGCAGAAAAACATTTGGTTTTCGAGATTGATGTGCTACCACTAATAGATAGATGATTTTTAATTGGAAATTTACACCAAATAGAAAGAAATCAGTCTATGGTTGACATTTATCAAATCAACCAATTGCTGAATATAAGAATATTTCAAAATCAGTTGTAACAGGATTCTATTGTCTAAGTTCTTTTGGTATCACCTGCTCAAGCATGATGTTAATTTTTAGATAGTCGAGATGAATGATTGCAACTGGCATCACTGGACATTGGATTTCAAAAGAAAATCCTCTAAGCCAGCCTATATTGATGGGCAGTTGGTTGTATGATATTTTTGTAAATATTTTAGTGAAATGCCTGTATGCATTGGTTATGATTCCATGTATCCTCTAGTAAATGGTTAACTTTTTAATTCAAATTTTAAAACAAGTTGAAAATAATCAATTTATGGTTGACATTTATCAAATCAATCAATTGCTGAATATTTCGAAATGAATCTATAATCATGATGGATTTCAATCTGATAAAATCATTATCCAAAATATACCACTTATTCAGAAAATTCTATTTTGCATGGAAAAGCCATCAAAACAATCAAGGTCTTCTAGAAGGATTTATGTGTGATTACACTCTACTGCCTACCTACTAAGAAGATTGTCATTCATTGGTGCACCTTCACATAGCACATTTAATAATCCCTCCATCTGTTAATTTTCTTTGTTGACTTGGCAAAGATATCTTGCCTGGCTTTTCATTTAATTAAGGATTTGGGATGTGTTTAGAAGGTGTAAAATATGAAAATAATAGAACTTCAATGAAATTCACCAAACGATGGTAATGTAGGGTGACATGAATATATTTTCTTATTGATACATTGAATTTTGTGAGACAAGAAAGAGAACCTGTTGCACAACACTATCCGAAGAAAAGTTTCTTTCGAAGTTTGTGATTTTTAAAATTACTTATTGGTTCTCTCTCTGCTTGTAGGGATGAATCTAAGATGTTCATAGAGATAATTCAATCTCGAGTTGTGGAATCTCCTACCATGAAAAATGGCAAGAATGGAAGAGGTGCAGATTTTCCTAGTGGAACCACTTATGCTGTTACATCTTCACCAAGACTATTGGGCTCATCATTACGATATAATCTACTTGGGAAACGTTTGGATTCACCAAGCTATTTTAGTACTTTTCATTCCAGTCCTCTTGCGGATCAAGTATGTACACCCCATTCCACTAGTGCTGCCATCTTGGAAGCTAAAAAGTTGGTTGAGGAAAAACAACTCACGTCAAGCTCAAAGTTGGGTTTGAGTTGTGGTCCTTGCACACTTAACACTGATCCTTTTCACCACGTAATCTTCTTTCTTTCATGCCTTCCAATTTTTTATTTGCAAACAATAATATATGTTCTTATATTAGATATTGCCAAATCATATATTCAAGCTTTACCTCCATGGCAGACTCCAATTTCAGGCAATGCTGGGTTTTGAACCCCTTCTTCAGCAGTAAGCCTTGAACTAAAGATGTAACAAAAGTAGTGCATAAGTTAGA
Source organism: Amphibolis antarctica (assembly GCA_024699675.1). NCBI lineage: Eukaryota > Viridiplantae > Streptophyta > Magnoliopsida > Alismatales > Cymodoceaceae > Amphibolis > Amphibolis antarctica. Next base: position 36,831 of record JAMKPZ010001750.1, on the reverse strand, counting down.
TAACTAGTGACACCAATGGAGAGAGACTTAGGTAATAGTTTCTACTTCCTTCCAACTTGTTTAGTGTTATATTCTATAGGTCCATTTATGTCCTAAATGGATATCCGGTTAGGAGATACATATATATCTCCTTGTAATAGTGTTAATGTCAATTCAATCGAGCCCTTTTCTCTTAACTTGACCTAGAATATAACACTAACACTTAACACAACTCTTTACATGTCATGGGCCAATATGCAAATAAAATCTGAGTAAAAATAGGGATGAAATACACATTTAGGACAAGGAAAATGCTGGAGTTAGTGGTCTCATTGATGTGGGATGTGGTGTTAAAGACAATCAACATATGTCTTGGTTCAATCAAGGGAAATGAAGAGGAAGTTAAAGACACAACATTCATGGTTAGAGGGGTTAGATATCAGTAGAAAAATATCACAAAATAAGAGAGGAGAGTGTTGTTTGTGTAAAGGGTCTATGGCCGATGTAGAGTTTTATCTATAGAATCTAACATACACATCTACCTGATATGCTTGCAAAACACTCCTATGCTACATGCCTCCATACACTCCTATGCTACATGCCCATTTGCCGTAAAACTTTTCATTTGGACATTTTGGTGTATGATCTTCCTAATGGAAGCAGTTTGAAGTCACTTCTATATATTTTGATGAGGTTTTAAGTTAATCAAAATTTGTTTTCTTTTTGAAAAAGGTTGGTCAAAGTTGGCTGATAGACTAGGTTTGGACAAAGTGACGGAGTGAAAAGTAGTTTAGGTTGTCTTTTTTATAGGAATTAGCTAAGATGAGGGTATCTTTTGTATAGGAATCAGCTAAGATGAATCTAGGTAAGTTTTTAGGTCTTGAGAGCAAGGAGTTGCTTTATAGCTTGTTGCCTAATCTTGAATGCTAATGTGGGGTGTCTACACTCTACGTTAACCATAGTGTTAAACTCACACTTTTCTCAAACAAACTTACACTCATGTATTCTCTCCTCTGTTTCTTTCCATCACTTATGGATTCTCTCTCCTTTCTCTCTCCATATTTATTCTTTCTATTTCTCTCTCTGTTAATCATTTACATATTTTTCTCCTTTCTCTCAATTACTCGCACACTAGATACAAAGCACCACCATTAACCAGCAAATACACTAAGAAAAAATGAAAAAAAAATCAATGAAATTGTGACCCTCACCTGACATGTTCATCATCACCCTCAACATCTCTACAACTGCCTCGCCTCTCCACTTTTTTTTCACAATGGTAGCATTTTGTCTCCTCTTGTCTCTTCGCTATTTGACCACTCCTTTTTTCTTCATGTTGCCATGTTTGTTGGTTGATGGTTGGGTGAGGGGGACATAAAAATAATTGAGAGATAGAGAGCCGATGGTAGGTGGATGTGGTAGGTAGATTTTGGGGGTAATGGTGGGTGGATGTGGTATGGGGGAGGGGGAGAGATAGAGAGGAGAGGAGTTGGTGGTTGGATGTGGTAGGTGAATGTTGTGTATAATATGGGTGGATGAGGTGGTATAGATGACTAGAAGAAATAACTTTGCGAGGGGGAGAGTATGTAGTTGTGGAAGGAGAGTGAGAGAGGGAGTTGACTAGTGGTGTATTTGTGGAAAGAGCCAAGATTAGGGTGTCTTTATAATAGGAAGAAGAGGAAGAAGGGGTCTAATAATCAATGTGTAGAAAGGTACTGTAGCAAAATAAATTGGGATATTGTTCTTCATTGAGAGTAAACCACTAGATAATGCCATTTGGTTTCATTTTAAGTCAATGTTGGCTAAGCAAATTTGTTGGATTTAGAAGTATACTAGAGAAATACCATAATATAATGAGGGTATCAATGGACAATGATAATTCTAGAAAGTTTTTTGAAAAAAATGCAATTATATGTTTCTATTGTAATTATTTTTCTATATTTGAGTAAATTTTTGTATTTTTGATGTTTTCCAATTAAAGTTGCATAAATCTTCTTTAAATTTCTCTATTATAAAAATCTAACATAATAATTGTTGGAGTTATTATGGTTATTACATCTGTAGCTATTCATATTGTTGAATATCCATGTATTAAAGTGGACTTGAAAAGGTAAAAATTACGAAGTAGCAAGTACCTCATAGGGAGATAATGCCATTGAAACAAATTGGTAGGTGATTCTTGTAGTTGTGAGTGGCAACCCCTCATTGGAGGGTTGGAGGTTGGTGAGGAGGTCCAAGAAGGTCTATTCCTCCTTTGACAATGAATAAGACGATGGATGTGGCAGAGAAAGGATAGACACACTAGTGACATTAGTGATGGGTGCCAAGTCTATGAAGCTTGGAAGCTCTCGTGCATAGGAGAGGTGCCTCAACAGATTTGAAAATTGAAATACAGCTTGTTGGAACTCTTGGATTTGTAAGAGGTGTAGTGTGATTGAAAATATTGAACACGTGTTGTATTACCTGGGACAAGACCAACATTTATGTTGGATGGTCATAATGGTGAACATAGTGAGAGGTGCACATGGCTCTTACAAAGCCGATCTGTTGGCTGGCAATTGGATGGTGGTGCAGTTTCAAGGACAACACTGGTTTGGATTTGTAGAGGACTTGAGGAACCGAATTTTGTGGAAAGAATGGTGAAGTGGTGTTGGTGGTATCCTGGACCAAGAAAGTGGAGTGGGTGGCTTTCTACAAGGCTGAGTTTTAGCCTTTATAGGAGGTTCTTCTCAAAGTTTAGGGAGAGTGGTTACTTGAGTTATGAATTGGTGTTTTCTACATGGAGTTCTTGGTTGAAGATTTTAATCCATCTTGAATGGTGGGTAGTGTTTTCAGGCGTTTCCATCTGTGCTAGGAGAATAAAGGGCTACCATAGGCATCTCTGCTTAGTTGTGCAACTTAGGTAGATTTTTGCGGGGGGAAACCTGGAATGGTGGATATGTGGGAGTACTAGTGCTGATCCAAGGGCAGAATTTTTCTAATAACTTTAAGCTCAATATGTGGTCATTGGTAAAAGATCTTAACCACTATGGTGAGATTTCAACACAAAGGGCATTCCATCATCAACAAAAATGGCTTGAGACTTGGGTTGAGAAGTGACAATTTAAATGTAGTGGGAGATGGAATCATCGACCCATTTTGGTCAATATCTTGCTTTTTGGAGGCCAGTTTGAGTGTTGGAGCTCCTTTGATCAGTTAGGAGGTTGAAGATGGTAAGTTACACTCTCTCTCTTACACTGACGCAACTCAAAAACAACAGCAGAAGGGATGGAGAATTTTATTAAGGAACAATGGGAAAATACACAAAACTTATGGGTACTCAAATGAGACTCTCTCATAGTGCATCACGACCAGGTCTTACCTCCCATAAGTTCTTCCCAAAGTTGAGTTTTTCCTCTTAATAAGGCATCTCCCCTGCTTATAGTTAGGGCATCACAAGTCAATTTTCAGGCTACCCGTTCCATGTTCCACACATTACCACTCATTCATGCTCTCCACGCCTTGACAGCACGCCCACAAACAATTGTCGTATGCCCATGATTGCTTGCCACTTGCCTACATTTGATGGAGTGGACTGATTTCATCTCTCACCCATGAATAGTCATGGAGTAAACTGACTTCGTCAATGGTGCTTTAAGAGAGCATGTGTGTTGCATGTCCTACGTAAACCTCCAATGCATGAACTAGATCTCTGGACTGATCCGCAGAACTCCGATTTTAATTTCTCAAAGTTTTTCAGTATATCCCCAGTATACTGGTAGCTTCCTGGAATTTTTTGGTATATCCCTGGTATACTGGAAATTTCCTAGAATTTTTTGGATCTGTTGCAGAACTTTGGTGTACCACCTTCCATTTGGTCTTGACTGATTCTAAATATGGTCTCACTGAGTTTCCAGATATCTCCTCCAAGCTTCAGCCTTCACCGCTTCTTCCTTGCCTCCATCTGTAGTTGACTTGATGGCCTCAACTATGGATCAAGGTCTTATATTTGTTAATGAAATTTTCCACTTTATCTCTTGCATTTTCACAAATATGAATAGATGGTGACAAATGATTCATGCAAAGGATCCCATTTGATAGAAATAAGGCATTTATCATTGTTGGTGTTGTCATACACGTGGCATGTTTGCTGGAAATTATTAGAAAGTTTTCATTTGTCTATCATTTTGTTGTTGGGTAAGTATGATGCAAAAGGTCCTCGTGCATATGTTTTTCTGGTTTTGTCTGTTTTCATATGCTAGTTCTTCATCTGTATTCAGGCTCTGAAAAAGAAGCCTATTGGAAATTATATTGGGGATGTCCATTATGAACTCAAAGTGTGCCATAAAGTTGATGCTGTAGTCTCTTCTGTCCTAGGGACAAGTGATTCATCTGAAGAAATGGCATAGCAGGTGTTTGGGGCTGCCCTTGATTCTAGTAGTCCACAAAATGAAAGTTCATTAGTTGAACTGAAAAAGCAAAAGATGATGTCCCAGAAGCAATATCTTGCACGAATGAAGCAGATGGTACCAAACACGCCTCCAGTAATAATGAAATCTTTGATAAGATACTGTACTTAATAATAATAAGATAGAATCAGAAGAATCGTTACATGTTGGACGTGAAATTTCAGCAGCAGCAACTTTGCAATCAGTGACAAAGGTCCAGACTGTGTTCTAAGATTCAATGGGACCTGCAGGGTTAGGGCTCAACAGGGTCTGGTTTGACCATATTTGTGGTTGATCCACCCGACCCTGGCATCAACCTAGTGGAATGAAGGGATGGTTGTAGGTCATCTAACTTGGTGACACAAATAACAATTAAATAATTTAATATTGCATGTATACAAGAATAAACAGGAAAAACAAGGATAAAGCAGGAACAAGAAGTTTTACAAATTCATGAAAAATTAAACAACACCAAACAAATAGTTTTTTTGGCCCATAAAAATGCAAGAAAACCATTTATTCATTTTTCAAGGTTTTTAATTTATTTTTTTTACAAAGAAGAATTGAAATTGATGTAGTGGAACCATTTGATGTAAATGACATGCTTTTTCTTATTTTTAATTGTTTGCAGAATTTTGACATAGATTTTTCTTCAGATCATGCCACTATAAGAAATCAGGTATATCAATAATTCTAAGGGGTTTGTTATCATTATACAATGAGTTATAAATAACAAGGTACCATATATCTGGATCATATGCTGATTGGTTGTCAAAATTAGGTAGTTGATTTGAAAGAGTTTTCACTAGTGGAAGAGAAAGCTGGCACCATTATTGTTCATGAGACTTCTGTTGCAGAGCATAATGGTGATATTCCACTCTAGAAGTCATAAAATTGTGTTTATACTTCTGAACTTTTTGAATTAAATGTTTTAGATCTGTTAAGATTTAGATGATTCAAGAGATACTTGATCTTTCAGAATGTGATCCACATTCTCATTGCATTTACAATATCTGTGTGTGTGTGGAAAAAGTGTTTACAATATATTAATGACGATTTCATTCTCTCAAAACATGCAGGCGGCCTCATAGAAGATGCTTTAGATGCTGAGCCAATAGCTGTACTACCAGCGAATACCATGTGCCCATTGTTAAGGTCCACCTGATTTCTCATGGTTTTACTAGAGAGCAATAGCTAGGAAGATTTTTATGGTTTTCTTTTTTTGAGTGGCATTTTTTTGAAACATCTCCAATTTATTTATGGGACTGGAATCTAAAAATTTAAGGAGTACAGGTGAAAAGGATTAGATCAATGTCTTATAAAAAGTACATAGCAACAGCGAAGTACGAGAGGTCAAGCCTTCTGAGCTGATGGAAGCTACCAAGCGTCCAATCTCCAAGCATCTTAGTTTTGTTTGACAGATCTGTAGCATTATAATATTGTTTGTTCTTCCTTAAGGATCCCCCCTCCATGGCTGGGATATCAGCCACATGATATCCTTCTCTAACACATGCATGGAGCACACTTGACTGACCAGAAACAGGAGGATATCTGGCAAAGAAACCTTTACAATTATCAAAAGCTTAACTCCACACCTTTCCTTAAAGAAAATGGACAAATATTTTTTCAATCTAGCCACAGAATTTGACTTTCTGCCACATTGAAGGGACTGTAACACCAATGCTTTCCACTGCAACGGGTTCTCCACCTAAACTGCAAACAAGACTTCAAACCATTTTCTTCCAAGAATAGCCCACTCCCCTTTGAAGAATAATTGCTCATCCAACTCAACATCTTTTTTGATTTCACAGCAGGGACAAATTGACACAAGATGGACACCTTTACCTCCACATCTTTTTTTAAGTGGTTTTCCATGGTTGTATTAGTCAATGTATTGCCTCATTGTAATATGTTAGCCTCAATGGGTGATAATAAATGAGGAGTAATTATTACTAGAGTAATTATTTTTTAATTGGCGTTGCAATTATTGTTTGTCATATTAACCTGTAATCTTACTCTTTATGAGTGCCAATTTGTTTCTGAGCGTATGAAACTGATTTATTCTTTTGTATCATTTTCCTAGTCACTGATCATGTTTTTCTATTGTTCTCAGAAATGTGGAAAATCCTGTCACTAATGTCAGCGCTCCTGATCTGCAGAAAGGATCAGTAATGGAAAGCTTCATTAGAAGGGATAATTCTGCAGGCTGTCAATCTGTTCTAGGTTAGAATGAAATAGCTATTGCTTTTTTTTGGTCATGTCTCTTATATTTCAATGTGTATACAGTATAATACTTCTGAAAGCTATAACAACAATCATCTTCTCTTCTCCTTGTATATACTTCCATTGTGAAATATTTTCCATCTGCTTGTTAAGTGTTCTTTATTGAAGCTTACATAAGCAATTTTCAGATGCAACATTGGAACATAAAAACAACCAGAGACCGAAGAAGCCTCTAGTTTTACATTCTAGAGTTACTTCCAATGGAGTATCTTCCCTATCAGGGTAAGCACGTAAGAAAGCTCTTGGTTTGCATATCTGAAACATTATATGATTTTAGAAAACTAATCAACTTCGCCTTTCTTACAGCTCATCAGCCAGATCGGAAGCAGCAGCCAAGTCTGGTGATACTCATGACAGTGGAAATAAAAAGGACAAGACGAGCAGTGGTGGCCTAGGCGGTGATGCTTCTGGTTCCACTTGTAATGTGTTCGGTGAGGTTTCTACACAGGTACCTGACAGTTTGGAAAGGAGCATTGCCAAACCCCAGCGACAGGCTGGTGTTAATATGAAGTCAATAAAGCAGATGTTGAGACAGCTTCCACCAAATTCTAGTAGTCGTGGGCATGGGAGAAAACTGGTCAAAAGGGGTCGAAGAGGCAAGGGAGGGATGTGATACTTGTTGAATTCTTGTATTAATAGTGGGAGCAGTGCCTTCAAGTAGTAGAGTATTGGCCTCCTGGTGTGACTGGAGCAACCGAGAAAGTCAAGTACAACGAGAGCTTGGAGCTACGATCACTTTGATGTCCAGTCAGGTACATACAACCGCAGTGCCTGCGCATGTATTCGACGGCCACTGCTTGGTCTGGTGGTTCCACTGGAGGAGACCTACCATCTGCCCACTCCGCCGTTCTCCGACCATCGTTGCTTTTGTGGATACTCTTGATGTGGATTCTTGCATGAAATCATGCATTTGATAGGTAAGTCGGTGTTTGTTCTTGTATGACTTTTTTTCTTTGAATTGATCGCGTCATGTCTGTAGTTTTTGTTCGGCTTGTACGTGTAAATTGTGTCGCGCTGGTTTGACGTCATCCGTGTCGTTTCATGTTTGGTTAAAACTTTCTAGGTGGCCTGCGGTTCAATTGTGCCTGTGTGGTGTCGTTTCGTCACGTTGATTTATGTTGCGCTTCGTGCTGTGGTTGTGTTTGACATTATCATAATATCAAAATATTAGAAAGCTGAAAATAAGAATTATTTTATTATTTTAATTTATGTTAAAAAAATTTAAAATTTATTTTATTGAATTTTCAAGACGACGGAAATTCGAAGATAGAAAAGGAGATTCTACATACAAAAAATCATCTCTTTGTTAGTGAAATATCTGAGATCCAGTGAAGTACACCAGGACTTGATTAATACGTAATTTACAATAAGCAAATGCTCTCACTGTACCATGTCAATATGAATTTGGCTGGAGGTCTCAGAAAAGTGTCTTTCCTGCTCTAAAGAAAAAAAATCACCTTTTGTTACTTGAAATGTGCATCAACAGTGCATGAGATGCTAAAAATAAGGTCCGAATTCTTCTTTTTTTTTTAGAATAGTCGGCAGATAAGGTAAAACACTATGAATTAAAAGGAATATTAAAGTCAAGTACATATGTGATAGACAAGTTTAACTAAAGTTGAAACACGACAGAGATAAAAATTCATCAAAGATCAGTGACCCAAAGGAGCTGAAGTCATTCAACTAATCATTTGGAGAATGATATTAAGACCAGAAGTGGGGAGAGAATTGTTGTCGCCGACTGCTGGAGCGCGAGAGACCGAATTCATCTTTGATTAAAAACATTATTGTTATGGTAAAAATGCCTACAAGATTGGGGGAAATGAGATTTTTTTTGAATTTTTTCTGGATAAAAAAATGGTCGCATATTTCCTTATCCGTGGTGGCTCACGGAGAATACCATCCCTTCTGAAAAAAGTTTTTTAAAAATCACGTAAAATTGAAAATTAAAGTAATAAAAATTCATACATTAAAATCTATAGCTATATGAGTTTTTTCAATTTCAGAAGTAAAAAAAAAATATTTTAAAATTATATTTATCAAATAAAAAAAAGATATATTAATTTTTTAACGACAAGTATTTATATTTATAATATTTATATTTATTTTAATATTTAAATAAAATATATAAAATAGTATAATTATATTTTTTAATATTAATGTAATTTGAAGTTATAATAAAAATATACGAAAAAAATAGATCAGAGAACTCTCGCATCATTGTGACTTTAAAAATAATTTTTAAGTTATAACCGAGAGTATAATCAAATGTATTAAAAATAATTTTAAAAATTAAGTAAAAAAATCGACTCCGACGGCCGACCTCTGTCTGAGTGTCTGGTCAGTGTCTCGCCTGCGGTCCATAAGAAAAGGATTGGCCTTTGGAGCAGAGGAGAAGCAGAGACCAACCAGGGAAGATCAGATTCTGGTCCAAACACAGCTCTGGCTCTCTCCGCTCTGAGCTGAAGCCCAGTCCTCCACTGCGCATCGATGGAAGGCGCCGTCTTTCCAAACCGCCCTGCCTTCCCAGCATCATCACAGAAGAAACCGCCCTCTCCTCCCCTGAAATTTAGCTCCTCCCTCCCCCCGCCACCGCCGTCCCGGAGCAGGACCTTCCCCTTGGACTCCCTCCTCCAGCACCTCCTCCATTTGTCCTCGTCGATGCCGTCGCCTTCCTCTTCCTTCCCGTCGCTGAGCATTTCCTCCACTCGACCAATCCGGCCTCGTGAGGAGAAGGACAAACCCACTTTGTCGTTGCCGTCCGAATTCATGGAGGTGGGTGGAGGAGGAGGTGGAGTTGAAGGCAAGGAGGTGGGGGAGGAAGAGCATGCGGCAGAAGGCTTAGAGTTCCTGTCCACCAAAGGCAAGTTCTTGCTCAATTCCATTGTGGAACGCCCCCCTTGTGTTCTGGATGCTTTTCTCGATTCTGTCAAAGATGAGGTCTTCGCTGTGGATTTGGTGTGCCTTCTGAAAGGTCTGGACATGTCGGGGGATTGGGAGAGGGCTCTTCTTCTGTTCAAGTGGTATGTTTCGGATCCTAGCTTGGAGAAACCCAAGTTGAACGGCCAGGCAATAGAGGTCATGGTTAGGGCTCTTGGTAGGGAATCACAGCATTCGATTGCATCCAAGCTGTTTGAGACAATTTCTCTTGAGGATCATTGCCTTGATATAAGGGCTTACACTACCATTCTTCATGCATTTTGTCGGACGGCAAGGTACGCTAGGGCAATTGCCTTGTTCGAGCAAATTAAGGAGGGTGGCCTCTCGCCGACACTGGTCACCTACAATGTGGTGCTTGATGTTTACAGAAAAATGGGTCGGTCTTACAACAAGATTCTGGGGCTCCTGGATGAGATGAGGAGCAGAAATTTGGAATTCGACGATTTCACTTGTAGCATTGTTATCTCTGCCTGTGGAAGAGATGGGTTGCTGGATGAAGCCTCTAAGTTCTTTGAAGAAGTGAAGGCTCAAGGATATGTGCCTGGGGTTGTGACATACAATTCTCTATTGCATGTGTACGGTAAAGCTGGGAATCATTCTGAGGCATTAAGGGTAATGAAAGAGATGGAGGACGATGGCTGTACTCCAGATGCTGTTACATACAATGAGCTCATTGCTGCATACACAAGAGCTGGTCTCTTTGGGGAAGCATCGGGTGTTATAGATATGATGGCTGCCAAGGGGGTGATGCCTAATGCAGTCACTTATACTACTGTCATGAATGCTTATGGTAAATCAGGAAAGGAGGACAAGGCTATGAGTTTGTTCCATCAGATGAAAAGTTCAGGTTGTGTCCCAAGTGTGAGTACGTATAATACGATTCTCGGAATGCTTGGGAAGAAATCAAGGTCAGAAGAGATGCTGCAAATGTTTTCTGAGATGAAATCAAGTGGTTGTGTTCCTAATAGAATCACATGGAACACATTGCTGGCATTGCTTGGTAAGAAGGGACTGCACGATCGTGTTGGTCTGGTGTTCAAAGAGATGAAGAACTGTGGCTTTGAGCCAGATCGAGATACCTTCAATACTCTAATTGGTGCATACGGCCGTTGTGGATCTCGAAGCCATGCCTTGAGAATGTACGATGAGATGATCAAGGTGGGTTTCAGTCCTTGTCTTACAACTTACAATGCTCTTCTGAATGCACTCGCCAGGAAAGGTGACTGGATTGCTGCAGAATCTGTCATCATGGACATGAGGAAAAAGGGATTCAGGCCTAATGAGCTCTCCTATTCTCTGTTGCTCCAATCTTATGCAAAGGGAGGGCATGCCAAGGGAATAGAAGCGACTGAAGCAGATATTTACAGTGGTTTGATTTTTCCTAGTTGGGTGATACTGAGAAGTCTTATTATTGCAAATTTCAAGTGCAAAACCTTGAAAGGAATGGAGACGGCATTTGATGCGCTTAAGAGTAGGGGATATAAACCAGATTTGGTTATCTATAACTTAATGCTGTCGATCTATGCCAGGAACAGCATGTATGATCGTGCCCACGAAATATTTTACTTAATACATCAAAGTGGCTTGCAACCTGATCTCATCACTCACAACAGCATGATGGATTTGTATGCTAGATCTGGTGAGTGCTGGAAAGCAGAGGAGATCCTGAAAAGCTTGAAGACATCAGGAGAAAAGCCTGATGTAGTCTCCTACAACACCGTGATCAAAGCTTACTGCAAGAAAGGTCTCATGCAAGAGGCGTTGAGGATTCTCTCTGAAATGATGGATTCTGGTGTCCCTCCATGCATCATCACCTATAACACCTTTATAGGAGGGTATGCTAACATCAAGAAGTTCACGGAGGCAACTGATGTCATTGACTATATGATACAACACAACTGCAGGCCCAATGAACTCAGCTACAAGATTGTGGTTGACAATTATTGTAAAGCTAGGAGATACGAGGATGCTGCAAACTTCATATCCAGAATACGGGAGATGGATTCCTCTTTTGATGAGAACTCCATCCAGAATCTGACAACCACTGTGAGGAGATATTCTGACTAATCCCATTTTTGAAGATATTCTTTCAATCATGTTCATCCGATTCAGTACAGAAGTTTTGGATAGAAATGTCAAGCACGTCAGATTTGATTTTTGATGCATTCTCAAGGACATCAATGTGAAAAGCTAATCGTGCAATAATGTATACTGTTGTACTACACTATCAACTGTTGTAGTGCTATACTTTCAACAATAATATATTTTTACATCATCAAATATGCATCTTGTTCAAAATAAGGATGACTCTCAGCTACAAGCATGCTTTGTGTAGAAAAGTTGCAGAAGTTTTTATGCTGGAGTCACTTCTCAACTAGTATTAGTGAAATTTAGCTGGTAGCGGAATCACTTTTCAAAATTTCATCCCTCTTCTCCACTGAAACCTACCATACAACTCTCTTTCTCCTTTCCACAGTTTCTCTAAACGATTTGTTTTCTTCATGTGTGTTTGGGAACTATTTTTTTCAACTTCAAAAGTTAGAATTGAAGTCAAAGTTAATGTTATGAATGGAGTTAAAATTATATAATAATTTGGACGATAAAAGTTTATATATTAGAATTTATGTAATAATAATGATGTTGAAAATGATTTTAAGAGTTAAAAAAAGCTGAAATTAAACGGAATTTTCATCTTCAAATCTTACACTAATCATCTTTGATGTTCAAAGACTCTACAATACTTCATATTCTTAAAACTTCTTGTTAATTTTAAGTAGATGCAAAAATTTCAAGGTTTGATCATCAGGACACATAATTTAATGTATGATTACATAACAAGCTGTAGGAAAATTTTTCCTTAATCCTAAAAACCTCCCCATTGCCGTCTTTGGTACCTGAAAATTGGATGCTTGAGGTCCCCCTTCTCCTCGTCAAGTTTCTGTTTTTATTATCTTTGTATTCTATGCACTTTGTTGGAATTTTGATCTAGTCTTTTGTACTTGTATTTTTCTCTTCTTTGTCAAAGACAAAATCCTTAATAATTGGTGTGAATACTTCATATTTCACTACCAAGATATAAAAAACCTGACCCTCTTTGCTTATTAGTTTTAGGCTCTCATTTCATAAATAGATCGGAAGATCTTTCTTTTAAAAAAGAAAGGTGGAGGAAATATTTTACTACATTGTTGACGATCATGATTGTACAAATTTCATGTGTTTAAATTATGAGATATATGTACTGGAAAATTAGAAACCCTTAGAAGTCAAACAAGACACTTCACAATGGCAGCAGTTGTATTAATAATTTCAATGTATTTGACGATTTGAGTTAGTTTAATAAATGTGAAAAATGGTTTTGTTTGATTTCTTTTTTATTAAACTTATAAGATCAGTTCGATTCATGGTTCAGGTTTTAAGTTGAAAAAACCAAATCCACGCCATAATATATATTTAAAAATTCTAATCATATATTATTATATGTGTGGACATATGTATCATGTGCTATGCAGCTTCAATTGTTGATTTAGTGAAGATTTGAGCTCAAACATAATAAAGGTTACGAAGTAGGATATTCAATTTAATACATTTAATTTATAAGCCATAAACCAAGCTAAATAGGGTTCATTTGTTTCTCTATTTACCGTATAATCAACTTCAAAAATTGTAGAAAATTAAAACTAAAAGTTTGTTTGTATACGTGAAATTAGATGGAAATAAATTAACGTAAATTGAATTCTTCAATAAAATTGAATTAGACAGAAATGAATTCAATATAATATTTATACCCCTATTAGAATTAAACATAATTAAAAATGTGCTTATGCACACTTTGAAATTGAATAAAATTCAATTAAAGAAATATTATTACATATAATTTAAATTACTTAATTTTAATGTAAAATAACTATGAAATATGGAATTTCAAGAAAACTATTATTAAAAAAGTGATAATTGTTAATTATAATGTTTATTCTAAAATATTTAATAATTTCAAAGAATATAAATTAAATGAATTGTAAGCTTTAAAATGATCATTTTAAAGTTATTTATTTATCATAGATATCAAATACAAATGAAGACCATAACATAAATAAATTAGAACAACTGATTCTAAATAAAATACATGTATTTCTTCAAATAAAGTTCACATATTTCTATTTACTTATATCAATGTCATTATTTCTTTATACATTTTATCTATAATGTACTTCCTAGAAACTTGACTTGATTCAACATTATAATAATCGGCCTCACTCACTTCTTGTACAAGTGTATCAGTGTGTGCAACCTCTATTTCATCAACATTATCTTGAAAATTTGCAAGTAAATCTATTTTATTTGCTATACAAATGATGTTATACACTAAACAAGAAGCTAACAAAATTTTTGCTTGAGTTTTAGAAGGGAATGACATGTACAATATAGCAAATCGATACTTTATCATACCAAATGTCTATTCAATTACTATTTGTAGTTATGAATATCTGTAATTAAAATTTTCAATTGCATTTGTTGAAAGATGATTTGCATCATATTCACTCAAATAATATCTAACTCCCTAAAATGAAGAAATAAATTTTGATTGATTTGGATAGCCTACATCAACCAAATTAAATTTCTCTACACATATTACAAAATTTCATATGTATTTAGTTATAACCCCATCCATGCAAGTTCAATGGACAACACATGTATTCAGTTATAATTGTAAAAGTACTGGGAGGAACCTCTAGACTATTATGTTGAGTTGTTGTATCTTGCAAAATACAAGTATCAACTACAAATCCCTTTCATCCGCTAAGAATATACATAATTTTCATATTAAAATTACAAACTATTAATACATTATGAGATAATTCACATTTTCTATCTTTGAATCTTGTATTTTCTTCTCCATCAATAGCTTGAATGCAATTCTATACATGTCAACTTATACAAATCAATAATAATTTCAAAACAAAGTAATGGAATACTTGATCATGGCCGGTAAAACACTTACCTTCAAATATGGATAAACATTTAGATCATCGAATTCTAGGTGATGTTGATGAAGCAGGCTTAACTAGAAGTATATGTCTCAACTTTAAGATACTATTCAACATTTCATTAAAATATATACTAATCATCTATTCTAATCAATGAAAATGTTCTGTTGTTACTCCATGTCTTTGATTCTATCCCACTGTAACAAGAAAGATGGCAAACTTCTCTTAACACTAATATTTTTCTCATCCTATACTACTCTCTCCCTTCTTAATAAAGAGCAAAAATGTAAAAAAAACATTTTAACTCATATGATAAATCTTCCTACAATTGTATGTTTGATGTGGATCTGAAAGATCAAATAACATTTTCACATATTCTTGTCCTTTATTGTATATTCTAGTTGTACCTATGGAGGACAAATTTAAATATGAACATGTCATTCCAATTAGTAACAGTGTTACTAACAATACCAGACTTTGTAATTTTCGCCTCCGCATGTAACGCTTTTGTAATACCATCCTCATCTAAGGTTGTCATTCTCATCCATATCAATCTAAACAAACATTAGTATACAAATGAATCATAACCAACAATAGAAGTTGAACAACAAAAGTAAAGAGAGAGCAATGAGTTAAGCAAAAGAACATCAGCATAAGATCATTGTCCATAACAGTATACAATAGAACCGTTGGGACCACATAGCATGAGATACACACAAGAACCATGTCAAACATTATTATACAAATGAATCACATAAGATCACACATTACAATATGTCCATAACAGTATACAATACAACTATTGGGACCACAGCATAAGATACACACAAGAACCATGTCCACAACATAACTTCTTTTATGTGATATTAAATTTCAACCAGTTGAACCGCATCTCCTTGGATCATTTTCAAACTGAAATCATTTTGCATCATTTTCAAATAAATTCATAGCTTTGAATATCTCCTATTTTGAGAGACCTAGAAGTTGAAAGATGATATATATACATTTTGCACAAGATGATTCTTTCTTGTTCATAATATCTATCTTCCTTTCTTCGACTTGTACAATTCGAGTCATAACATTAATCAAACCTTTATGGTTTATCGTCTCAATATCAACTAATTTAGCCAATGATGTACCCACATTTGCCATAATATTCACCAACGCTTCATGTTGTTCAACATGAGACCTAGGCCACTTTCCTTTTTTCAATGTTTCATTTACTTTTGTACTTGGGGAAGCACCCTGTACTTCAGATTCTTCTATACTCAGTACATAACAACATGATAAATTAAAAGTGTCAACATGATAATCATTTGAATTTACACACTCCTGAAAATCACTCAATTGTATACTACTTGATTTGGTTGCTTTGTTGTTTTCAAAAATTGTTTGTAGTTGATTATATATTAAGTAAAGCTTTCCTACGTATAGTGCACACTCAAGATGTTGCTATAAAAAGGAAAAATATATTACTTTCCAATTAATTGAAATACATGTGTTGTATACCAAACATTAAAAGAAATCTTTGTTCAACCTTAACAAAAGAATTCCAAACTTCATGAAAGACTTCTGCATGTTCACGTACAACATTCCATCCAAACCCACTTTGATTTTCAATTTTTGTGTAAGCCTTATATATAATTCTCCATGTTTTCATATGACTTTCAATATTTTTCTTTTGAATGTTCATACCCATTTTTTCATTATATAGTTTCACTACTTTTGCCCAAGTTTCAGATTTAATTTTTCCATCAAGGGTTTTCCCATTTCTTTCCTTAATAGCCTCACATATGATGTCTAAAATAATCTCCTCTTGTTTTGCAATCCAATTGAAGTAACTCTTTCCAATACTTTTCTTCTTGTCCACAAAAGCCATTTGCTAAAAACAAATTCATTCAAAGCATACAAGGGTTCATTTATGATAGTAAAGAGTTCATTTACTATAATGATAGTAAAAATGCATACAAGGGTTCTAAAATAATCAATGATAGTAAAAATTCTAAGTAAAATTCAAACAAGGGATCATATATGATAGTAGAGAGTTCTTTTATGAAATCTCACTGATGAATCATTGATACAACAGATGTAACGATTACAAGGGTTATTTTATACCCTTGTAACAAGAGATGTCAATCTTGGTCTTCTACAGTCATGAAAATACAAAACTTTGGATTGCTGGATAGATTTTTACTTGGTGAGCTATTACAAATGTAGAGAGCTAACGGATACACAGGATCCAATATGCTTTCACTAACTCTTTTTACATTACGTTCCTTCACACATGGAATGTATGAAATGCATCATAACCTATTTAGATTGGTACTCAAATCAAAATGTGCATAGGAAAAAAATTGAAGCCATGCTCCATTAACGGCTTGCTTTGGTTTTTATTAAATTTGATTTTATTTGTAAATTTTTCTATTCATTATAGTTTCATTGACTTGTGGATTGAAAAATACAAAACATAGGAGTTTTATGGCTAATAACTGCAGCCAAATCAAGGATAATACAAAACATAGGAGTTATATGGATAAAGATCATGAAAAAAACTGCACAATGTATCACTAATCTGCATACAATTGGGCATTACTATGATATGCATGCACAAATCTGCATTATATATACATACCAATACAGATCATTTTACACCCTAGTAACCATCAGATGCAGATCATTCATTTGATGAAATCAATTATCTAACTTCATCATTTTACACCCTTGTAACCAACAGATCTATCACCAATCTGAAACCATTTTTCGTCTGAACAGACCACTGAATGATCAATGGAGTGAAACCATTGAATTCAACTAACTTTTGAAAGCTGTTATATCCAAGGCAAGCTTCAGATCATTCATATATATCCAACGCATCATTCAGATGTACCATAAAAAACAGATCAAAGAAAGCATGAACAACATTCCCGATCGATTAACATCACTTGCAAACCAAAAGAACTACCAAACAGAATGCATTCCTTACAGAAGTCGAGATCGATGCAGGTTAGTTTCAGAGGAGAAGCTTCGCCGAAGGAGGAGAGGAGAAGAGGGAGTCCGGGTCCGGAAACCTGAAAAAATTCCACATTTAGGGGGTTGGTGTTACTAGAAATCAGAAAAGAAAAATTTAAAAATTTCTTATAAAATTTTATATTTTCAAATTTTTAAAATTTCAATAATAAAAAATTTTAAAATTTTTCTTTTCATGACTAGAAAGTACAAATCGCATAAAAAAGAAAATTTTTAAAAAAATTATTATTGAAAATTTAAAAATCTAAAAATGAAATTTTTTTAAACCATTTACACCTTACGAAAATATAAATAAAAATTAAAAGTATTCTAAATTTTTAACCTTTCCAAGAAAAATTTCTAAATTCTCCTTGATTTCTACGGGCACAAAAAAAATCCCACATTTAACAGACGAGAAGAGGACTTGCCTTTTGCTTGGATCTGCGCACACAGGAGACCGATCGTGGAGGAGCTAAAGACGAACGCACGACGACGGAAGTGGTAGAGAAACTTGGCGAGCGACGACAGACGCGCAGGGTACCTGCTTCTTCGCTCGAGGTAGGAGTGGACTTCATTTCACCGAGTGAACTGTGCCGATGAAAATAAATTAAATTAAATTTTATCGATACAAATATTTTATTTATAAAATTTAACTTTATTTTAATATAATTTTCATAAATTCTAAAAATACAATGAAACAAATAAAATTAAATTTTTCAATAAAATTAAATTTTTCAATAAAATTATACAATAAAAATCTATTTACAAAAAATTATATAATAATAAGACGTGAAAACTTGTAAAATTGAAATACTCCACTGTAAAGTTGAAAAACCTTAAGATTTAATTTGATTCTTCAAATTACAAAGATATATAATAAAGATACTGGAAATGATTCAAAGTAGAATTGTCAATTCAACATCGCCTGATATGATTTAATCGTTAATGGTACGGTACGAAAAAATTTTCGTACTGTGGGTTGTGTCTAAGCCAGACTCTTAGGTAGTTCAACATGAATTCTAGTACGAAATAAATACGGTCTGATCTAGCATGAGACTATGATTAAGAGTATCTTCTGAGCCGGTAGCCAGGTCGTGAGAGGGGTGGGGGGACTAGTTGCTGGGTCGTGCGACCGGTGAAGTGAACAGTTGTATGTGCGGGAGGGAGTGAATGAGTCGTGTGGTCGGCAAGGGAGACAAGCTACTTAGTCGTGTAGCCGGCGGGGTGAACGGTTGCATGTGCAAGCGGGCAGGTTAGGGAATCGTGTCTGGGTCGATTGTCAGATTATTGGGTCAGCCACCAGGTCATTGGACCGACAGCTAGGTTGCGATGCCAAGTCCCAAGAAGAAAAGCCGAAGAGAGAGGTGAGCTATTGAAGGAGGTGAGGGGGAAGGCTGTGCGGGCCAACGAGGGGATAGGCTATCATGTCATTGGAACAATTGCTGGGTCATACAGCCGGTGGGGTGAACGATTGTGTGTGCAGGAGGGGAGTGAATGGGTCATGTAGCTGGTGGAAGGGATGAACAGCTAGGTCGTGTGGCTAGCGAAGTGAACAGTCGTGTGTGCGAGAGGGGGTGAACGGGTCATGTGGCCGACAAGGGAGATGGATCGTTAGGTCATTGGACCAACAATCGAGTTATGCAGTCGACGAAGTGAACGATCACGTGCGCAAGAGGAAGGTAAACAGGTCATACGACCAGCAGGAGGGACAAGTTACCGAATCATTAAGTTGACAGTCAGATCTTAACATCAGGTTTTAGAAAGAATGTTGTTATTTGTTAATTAAATAAATAATAAATTACTTAAAAAATTATACCAATCGAATAATATTTTTTCATATCACAAATCATACTTAAATTAACCTATTGATAGTATGGACTGTACCGACACAATACAATTGACACCCCTAGTTCAAAGCCCTTAGATATATGACAAAACTTTTACTTAAAATCCACCCTTTTTTTTTTAGATTTTAAACATCAATTTTCAAATGAAAAATTAACAATAAATATTAGTTACATTATAACAAAGATTAAATGATTACATAAATAGATTTTGATCATCACTAGGAACGCTTTACTGTCTTTGAAACATCCAATGGCTCTTCAAAAAGTAAAAATCTGTCAAAGCAAGCATCGAGACTACAAGTGGTAGACGACACCTAACTTTTCTTTTATCTTGCAGGAACAAATCCATACAAAAACATTACCAATAACAAAGATCTTTCTAGACATTCTCATGAACGAATCGAGAGGCATTAAGCTGTCTAGTGTAGCAGCAAGCAACGTATTGCCAAAGATGACTACTTGGGTTAATCAACCTACCTGTAGAAATGGTATAATTTACAAACAAATAATACTTTTCTTTGACTTGGTGCTTCATTACAATAAAGTGATTCAGGAAATTAAACACACTAAAAGCTGCCAAAATTTAAAAAGGAAGATTTGCCCCAAGACTACCCAAAGGTGAAATCTTCAGGAAATCAAAAACCAACAAGACCTCTCCAACAAACTCCCTCAGCTTTCGACCATTGGTTCAGGACCAGAAGGGTCGGCAAGGTCCTGGTGCACCCTGCCAGAGTGGCGAACAGAGTTGAAAAGAATGTCCTTGATAACCTGATTAAAATGGGAAAATTAAAATTTCAGAGTAAGAACCAAGATGTGGATGGGCTAACAATTAAAGCAATGAGTACTGAAAGAAAGCAGTAGCAGTGTTATCACCTGTGAGATAAGGCCGTGCACCTGCTCAACAGTTATTTTTGAGCTATCACGAGTGATCTTCGCCAGCTGAGACTCCTGCTAAACAGTAAGGGTTAAATTAGAGATGAGAACCACATTAAAGTTTTGCCATTCGTCAGCTGATTTTGCTTCTCAAAATGTAGACCATTATTATAATATTTCAACATATTCCAACGGCATTTTCAAAAGACCATCTCAAAAGGTGGGAAGATGGATGAGCAACATCAAATACTGTGTTGCAAGGGTGAAGACCCCCTGTTCAGGAGACCCCCCCCCCCCTCTCCAAAAACATTTTACAATCATTTACCTTATTTTTAATCTTATGAATAACATCTTCTATAAATTCCTTATTGCTACTTATTATAGATTCTAGGTATTCAAAATTCTTGCTTTCGTAAGTGTGAGAAAACAAGAGAAAAGGTAGACGTTGATATTTCATTTATAAACATAGGGTTGCTTTATATAGAGGCTACATAAGGATAACAAAAGGCACTAAACTAATATGAGACTAAACCATTGATTGAGAGGGGGGCAACAATTAGGACTTCCCACCTGCTTACCTAAGGTTTTTCTCTGTTTTAAACTTTCAAAATCCATGATCTAATATCATGAGAGAGAACAAGAGAATAAATGAAAGTTGATATTTCATTCATAAACATAAGGTCCCTTTATATAGAGGCTACATAAAGATGACAAAAGACACTTAAAGGGGGTTTGTGCCTCTTGGAAACATTTTCATTGTTAAAATTTTAAAAATTTGAAAATGAAAAATTTTATAGAACCATCTGTGCACCTTAAGAAAATATAGAAAATTTTATATTTAATTTTAAAATTTTTTAAAATATTCTAAATTTTTACATTTCAACGAAAAAATTTCCAAAT
This sequence comes from Amphibolis antarctica, assembly GCA_024699675.1. NCBI lineage: Eukaryota > Viridiplantae > Streptophyta > Magnoliopsida > Alismatales > Cymodoceaceae > Amphibolis > Amphibolis antarctica. Next base: position 15,591 of record JAMKPZ010001750.1, on the reverse strand, counting down.
TTTCTTTTTCACTAATTTCTAAGAGATACAAACACCCCCTTAACGTAGAACTAAACCCACAATAAACCAAAAATCCTAATATATATTTAGAATCTTAACAATAAGTCTCAGGACTATCCCATCGTACATCATCATTATTTTCCTGTTTTTATTTAATTGTCATTCCATCTATTCAATTTTTGATCTACAACAATAACAATTACAGTCATAATTCTACTATGTGGAGTTAAAAACATAAATCCTTTTCTTTCAAATATATTTATTTAATGTCAAATCTTTTGTTAGATTACAAAAACTTAAATTTTTCTTACAAGTGACAAGTAGTTTTAGGCTTTACCTCTACATCTTAAATTTCTACACTAACTAAATTTTGTCTCTTAACCGTTGCATTCCTTGATCTCCTAAAGATATGACCAAATTACCTAAGCTAATTTTTTTATCTTCTCTTCAATAGATGTAACTTCTACTATATTTTTAATAAAATTGTTTTTTAGCTTCTCTCTTGTAGTATTATCATTCATTCATTTAAGCATTAATATCTTGGTAATACTAATTTTTTACGTATGTTCATGCTTTATAAACCAACATTTTAAGCCATAGGGTATAGTTAGATGAATGACATTTTTATAGAATTTTTCGTTTAATTTTAAGGGTATCCTCCAATCACGAGATACTTAAAGTATTTTTTATTTTATCCATCATACTTTAATCCAATGTCTGACATCCTTACCATCACTACATATTATAATCCTAAGTCTTTTAAGCCTTCCTCTTCTTCCAGCCTTATGCTTGATCTTTATTCTTCATCTTCAGCTTTACATCTTCATATATTTCTTCTTCCAGCCTTTACACTATACATACTATACTTGATTTTACATTATATCGTATGCACATTGACTCTATCATTTTGACATCATCAAAACAATATTACATTAAAAGAGTTTTTCTAACAATCTTCCCCTTTTGATGATGTAAAAACTAGCATACAACAAACATAATAATCAACCAAAAATACATTGTATGCGTTTTCATCTTCTCCACCTTTTTGACATTAGCTAAAAGGGTGTATGTGGTGAAGCTCCCTTGAATAGGTGCTCCCCCTGAAAGTACACCCCTCTGGTTACATACATAACATTCTTTGTGCATCATAGACAAAAATATTTAAAGACATTTGACATTTCAACTGCATAAACATAAGCATGAGATAATCAAGTACCTAAAATTAAAAATATACGTTTACAAACCAGATACATAAGTTTAGAAGTATTACACATCACATCCACACAATCACTAATTAAACATATAAGAAACCATAGGTTCTCCAATCATTCGAAACATAAGAAATCAAGAGACTATCTAGCCTAAAAACCTTGAGAGCCTTCATCCATATTGAATTTCTTGAACTCTTTAAGCAATCTGTCAGTTTGGTCTTCAATATGGGCGTTGGAGGCATCAATTTTTGCTGTTGCTCCAATCCCTCTGTAGATTCTTGAATTTGCATTTCAATGTCTTCTTGCATACCATCTACTTTATCTTCTAACTTCATAGAGTTGTCAGTCAGATTGTTATACAACTCACTTAATTAAGCTTCCATATTGTACTTGATGTGTTGTTCCTGTGGATCCTCAGCCTCTTCTTCTTCTTCCACTCTCTGAGTACTTGAAGTTGCACCAGTAGTAGGTCTCTCTTTATGAGCTCTGAAGATATTATTCAGATTGATCTGATAGAAGGTCAATCTCATTCCTTTCAAGCCACTTAAATCAAATCCTAACCCATTAAGTAACCTGATGATGGTTGTTCCATAGAACAACTTGGTTGTGACTCTACTTAAGCAATATAGAAAAGCTTGAGCCCAATTGACCTATATTCCATCCATGATAGCATACATGGCTTTCATGTATTCTCACTCAATTCATCATTATGCCCTTCTAAAAAATATTGGACGACACTATATGGACAATGATTTTAGCTTTTTTGTTTAAGTCCACAACTCTATCAAAGTCATTTCTAGGTATACAAATGGGTCCTTAGTGGGTGTTTGTACACCCAAATTTCATAAGAAATGAATTCATGGGAATTTGAATTCTCATTGACCATCTTTATTGCCTGTTTATGTCGATGGGAATCCAAGGGAAAATCCATTCACCATGAGAATAAATAGGAACCTCATAAGTGCCCTTCACTCACCCCTCATTTGATAATCTATCGTCAACACCTTGCTAGAAGTGCCTTTGCTTCACTGGACATTGTGCGACACCCAATCTCCCCCCTTCACTAGACGTGACAATAATAGAAATCTTGCACTTAATGCGTAGCTCCACTTACCTCTTCTTCGTTAAACACCATCAAATGCTTTGGTCTTCCCTTTCACTAGATATAGCACTAGCCTTCACTAGATGCCGCACAACATTCTACCTTGACATAATGGTCCACATTACGAAAACCACTCAAGAGTTTGCCCACGCCTTTCGACACTCCAACAACATCCAATTAAGGTAATCACCTTTGTTATCTACTTCGTTCTTCTCCATTTGATGCTCGTTATTTCTAATTTTCCATTTCCAAATACCGATTTCCATCTTCGATGTTGTGATTTTTAAGGGTTCATACATATTTATTCTATTACATTCTTGTAATTTTTCATACAGACGTAAAAGCCCAAATTTTAAATTCTTACCATTTCTTGTACATGCACAAACATCCCCTCTTGATTTTACAATTTCTCAACTAATCTGTCATTTCTATTTTTCGATAATTCCTGAATTTTCATCATTTTTAGATGCACAAACGAGCTCTTAAATTATCATATAATTCTTTATAGACTTTATTTTTAACTAACAATGTTTGTAGCATTCATTTTTGCTAGCTTATACTTCTTTAAATTTTTCTCATGTTTACATTTATGATAGGTTTTATAGCATTCTTTCTTTCCTTTTATCATATTTTGTAAATCCGCATTCCATCATCAACCCTTACACAATTGGAGTCCTCTAATGGAGGAAAAGAACTATTGAAAGAGAAGCAAATAAGGCCATACAGATAAATCAAGGATCACCTTATCAATAGAAGATTAGTAGGTCAAAAAAAAAACTTCAAAAAATGATAGCATCAACCGAGGCAATATGATATGTTAAACCTAGGGATGCAACATAAATATTGTGCTAGATGATAAAATCAAAATGGACGCTCAATACATGTAAGTCAACTATGAAAATTACAATACTAATGTATAGGAATTCACAATGGAAACAAAATGAAATAAGAAACAAAGAGGCATACACTCACTTCCTTCTTCCTCTGTGATGGGATGAAAAATGATCCAAAGCGGGAATGGGCCATCTGACTCTCTGCTTGTTCTATCTTTTCCGCTGTCAATAAAATGGGAACATGTTAGAGAAAAAAATAAGCAGTAAATGAAAGACGCAGCATAATGGACAGCCATGAAAAATTACCATAATGAAGAATGATTAAACATAAAAATATATAGAATTTTCAAATCAAGATTATTAAGGTACCAACGTGGTTGGCCTTGGGGACTAGGCACCTGAGTTCTCAAATTAGTTGATCTTTTTAATAATTTTGAAACTTGATTATAGACCTGTTTAGACATGCTCATATATGTTTTATTTTCAGACATGCTTTTATTTCCATATCTATAATGCATCAATATTCGTTGTCAAGGATTAAGAAACCTAAAACATGGGTCTTTTAGGGTTAAAATTACAGCAGTACTAAATATTCAATAATTTTCATTGTTCTAAATAACAGAAAAAACAGCTGTTTAAACTTTAAATGTCATCTAAACCTTTTTCATTCAAATCTGTTTTGTTTCATGAGAAAATGGAAAGACAGTTTAAAAGTGTTCATTTTCTTGTTTAGATGACAGTTTTTTTTTCCATTTTTTTGAGAAAAACGGCTTTTTTTCTTTTTTGTCTATTTAAAATTTCAGTTTTATTATTATTGAGACTTCATCTTTTAAGTTGTTTTCATTGATATAATTTCATTATTCTGATACTTTGTGAGTTTTTAAGACACCCAAATGCCCAGGTGGCAAGCCAAGGCACCCATCAAACATATATATATATATATATAATTATTATTATTATGTATACTTTTAGCTCTTTTAATTTCTAAATAACATTCAAATACAAAAATAATGCTAAGATAACATCAAAATGAGGTGCAATAGTACTAATATGTATATTACATTAGGGGTTCTTTTTTCCTATTCACAGTAATTTTTGTTTTAGATGTCTGAAACCGTAAATCACAATTTAGTCATATAATTCATAGAGGGAAATAGTGATATTATCAAAAGAATACAACTACGTGATTCACAAGATGACAAAATAGTATATCAAAAATGAATTTGATATACTATTTTTAAAAAACTACAATTAAAATGTTGTGGGTGCCTACATTCACATTTTTTGATTTCATTAACATATATAATTACATATTACAATAATCATATATATTTTAGTAGTATTCCATCAAAAAATCTATATTTAAGTTTTTTTGCAAGGAAGAAACTTTAAAAATATTAAAGGCATATATTTAATTAAATTTATCCAATAAAAGATCCACTCAATCAAAGACATGAAGAAGCAAGTTGCCTAGCTTTATTAGTGCACACCTTGGCACACAAGTATGACAATTATTAAATAACAATTATACTTAATAAAAATATTTTTGTAAAATTGCATTACATGTAATTGAATTATAATTTATGTTATTCAATTATTTTGATGTTTGCAAATATATTTATATTTATTCATTTTATTTGTACCATTCTTTCAAAAACAAGTTTAAACCCCTATTTTTAAGAAAACGTTTTAATTTCCATTCCATATATAATATTCTAGAACCTCACAGGATTCATTATCAAATTTAATTAGGATCCAATTAAAGAATAAAAAAGGAGAAACATTCTTCTGAGCAATAGGATACAAAATCAAGGCACCTAGGTGTTGCCCAGCCTTAACAACCTTGGTTCAAATCATAGCCAAAAGATATGATATCTCACCTAAATCAGATATTTGCCCAGCAACATAGTCTTTATTTCCAAGTAAAGCGCTAGAAGAAAGGGTATTAACCCAGTACTTGTTCCAGAGCAGATCCAAAAGATGGCAGTCCAGCGAAGATTTGAAGTATGTAACATCCAAAGCATAGTACTGCATCATTAACCATAAGATTCGACAGTATAAAATAAACAGATCATACAACTAGAGCACGTCACCTGTTTGCAATGGACCCCAAAGTCTTCAATCTTATTAAGTGGGATAGTTTGATACTCTGACATGGGCTCATCTGGAGGTTTGTATCCTTGTGGATAAGTCCTAAATGCACCAATCTCTACTTTTCCAGCTGAAACTGTCCTTGTTGGATCAATCACAAGCGCAAAAAAGGGATCCTGATACTGTTGATTCAGCATCTGAGTTGACACATCAATACCCGAGAGCCAGCATCCATAGCCTGGATGAGAATGATACCAACCCACAAGATTCTCCAGCCTCCCAGTCTAAATGCAACAACGTAGCAACACAACTAAACATCAGACACTGATGCATGTTCATAATATGAATGTTGCAACTAACTTTATCGAACTAATGGCCCATTTCAAGGTTCTTGCAACTCTCAACAAAAAAATCCACAAAAAGTTGTTCATAACAATATTATCTTTTTAAACTCAATCAGTTTCTGTTATACTATTGACTAAACAAGTTGCTGAAAGAGGGACCTGGCGAACGTCCAGACAACACTCGTAATTATGTAGAATATCAATTGGAGGGAGAATCCAAAAGACAATACAAAAAGAAAAATTACAAAAGAAGTAAATTGTATTTTCTGAGGAAAGTATGAAAACGTTGATCCAATGAGAAGATAGCAGCAGTGGTAAATATAACTTCACCTCCTAATGGTGCTGAACACCTTTAGTAAGCAGAGTCTTCCCCCTTGTCATTAATCAATGATCATCTTAGCATGGAATTGTAGAGGCTTGGGTAACCAAGCCACTAAATCCTACATCAAAAACATAATCAACATATACAATGTTCAGTTCTTGGCAGTTTTGGAGCCTTTTATCAAGGCAGATAACATTGGTTGGGTTGCTAGCTGTTTGGGCATGGATAACTGGTGGGCTAATTACAAAGCAGGAAAAATCTGGTTTCTCTGGACCTCGATGGTCAAAGCAAACAATATCAGGGGCCATGAACAAGCCTCAACTTTCTGCATCTCCTCAGATATGGTGAACCAATTTCTTCTCACTATAGTTTATGCAAACTGCAACCGAACCTTGAGAAACGTGTGGGGTGAACTCAAAAGTTATTAATGTTGCTAATCCTAATATCCCCTAGCTGGCAGGTGGCAAGTAATGTAGTAAGAAACTCTGATGAAGCTATCAATTCCTTTGAATGTCACCAGGGGTATGTTGATGAATTTAATATTGTTTTTGATGAGGTTGGCCTAGATGAATCCCCTAAAAGGGGAATCATTTTTCATGTTGTAATAATCAAAATGGAAGAAAAAGGGAATATAAAAGACTAGATAGAGTGTTATGGAATGATGATGGAGGAATATGTTAGGAAAATCTTTTTCATAGGGTTTTGATGTAACAAAACTTAATGATATATTTAGGTAGAAAATATGTATTAATTGTAGGAAAATTGAAACAAGTCAAAAAAGGTTCAAAATGAAAACTCAAGACAAACTACAAGCTTGTGAAAATCAAGATTCCAAATGAAGAAGGACATGAAGAAGGACCCAAAGGTAGCTGCTGTTCTTAAGTATTATATCTTAGTTAAAATTCTAGTCTAAAATCTAAAGGTTTTACCCTTCATCTAAATCAAATCACCATTTTCACACCTAGAGACCTATTTTCAAGTCATCCTTTTAGACAGTAGGTTTTGAACTCTCAGTTCAGAACACCGTCCACTTGTCTATTTCATCATAGCTAAACACCTTTTGATACACTAGACCTTTACCACGAAACTGGCCCTTTTCTCCTAACCTACCAGAATCCAAAACCTATCCTGGAACACCAGGTGAAACCCTTTGAACCACCAAAGAAAAGTCCTAATTTGCTGGACATTTCTCCCAACCTATTGGAATCCAAACCTATCCTTATTTCACTTTGGAACACTGGATGCAATCCTTTAAACTACTAGAGAAAAGTCCCAGGTTGCCAAACATTTTCTTCCAAACAACCGAACCATAAAACACTTTTCTAAGCATTACACCACACAAAACTTTCCAGAATATCGAGAAAAGTCCCAGATTACAATGAAAAAATTCTATTCTTCCAATAACCTTTCTACTGAACTACTGAAGATATCTTAGGAAGAAAATGTTGATTTTCTGTCCAATTTCCTTTTGGTTTCAATTGAGTTGATTTTACCGTTTATATAAAAAATAAAATTCGAACTTAGAGAATAACATTAATTTCTAGGTTAACATTCTAATTTTCTTTGCTAAGTTTTTGAATTAGGTACCAATTAAGAAAATGGTATACCAATTTATCTTTGGTAAGATTTTGAATTACTACTGATTGTCAAAATGACACAACTGCTTTATCTATAAACAGAAAATCCAATCATTAAACCTTCCATCTAAGCTTTCATCTTTTATAACAAAGGATCCTTTGTTCTGGAGAAAAGAATGTCTCCATTTACACAACTCCACCATCAATTCTGAGCTTCATCAAACACATTTAAAGGCTCCTCAAGGTTGATCAAGCTGAAATTGAAGAGGAATCACTGCTGCACTCCAGTCTATCACATTGCATCTGCAAAGAACTTTAAACGGCTGCATTCCAAAGCTTTCACAATCTGAACACGTTAAAGGACAAGTAGTTTTTGCGGTTTGTAACTTGGTTTTACAGTTTTATTGTTTTACTATTAAGAATTAGAATTGCAACCTAACTCACCGGGTTATGGTGAGGGCTCCTTGGGTTGTGAGGATGGCTTCTATTGGTGAAGAGAATGTGGGCTTGACACTAAGTCAAGACAGTAGAGATTTGTGGTGCTTTCTTGTAAAACCACAAGGCACGCTTGATGGATTTAGTCAAGAGTTGAGTGTTGGCCCAGAAATAACACTGAATTTGTAAGAGGGGCGGTGTGTCGCATGAACAACACTTAAAATAGTGGAATTTCCAGTAGGATTACTAGGGGAGTGGACTAACCTCGCATTTGAGGTAAACAAACATAAATCCTTTGTGTTCATGTGGTTTGTTTTGTGCATTGCATGATTTCTTAGCTTGCATAGTTTTGATAAATTTGTCCTTTGCAAAACTGCACAGTTTTTAATCGATTGGTTTTGATTTAAAGTTCACTATTCATCCTTTCTTCGATGAAACCAATTAATCTTAACAGAATATTTGCTCCTTTTAGAGTGGAACATCTGCAAAGGCATCACTTTGATCATTCTCCAACGTTAATCAGTCCACTCAAGGAGTTTAGGAGAGGTCTTACTCCCTTCCAATTCCAGAAAATGTGGCTCTCCCATGAGGAGTTTCAAGAGCAGATTAGAATGGTGTGGAACGACGGTAGAAATGGCTGCCCAATGATTAACTTAAATCGGAATTTGTGTGTTGTTAAAGATCATCTGAAACTCTGGAACACATCTATATTTGGAGACATTGACGCTAATATAGAAGCTTCCCAGCAGAAAGTACAAGAGCTAGAGGAGGCCATACAGAAAACCTATAATAAAGAGACGTTTGAGAAATTAGAAGCAGCCAGAGAAGAGCTCTATGGCATGGAGAGCAAAAGGGAAAGATTTTTTACTAAAAAGCTAAATGTAAATGACTTAAAGAAGGTGATAGGAATATCAAATTCTTTCATGCGGTGATCAAGAGGAGGCAAAAGTAGCACTGGGTTAAGACCCTCCTGGCCAACATCCAATTCAATAACTCCTATAATGAGCTCAAAGGGCAGGGAGTGGATTTCTACTCCAATCGCCTAACCTCAAAAGAGTGTTGTATTGATGAAGACCTTATGGAGAACATTCTCAATCTGATTTCTAAACAAGATAATACAATGCTATGCTTGGTTCCTGATAAAGATGAAGTCAAATATGAGATTGATGGAATGGAAGGAAGCCATGCCCCTGATCTAGATGGTTTCACAGCTGATTTCTTCAAATCCTGTTGGGAGATTGTGGGAGAGGATCTGGTTAGAGTTGTCAAGCAAATCTTTAATAATAATACTAATAATAATAAATGAGGTGTGTTGTTAAAAATTTTGATGTATTAACTATTTTAAAAAAGATTTGTAGAATTTCTAGTTAAACTTTCCATTAAGTACTAACACCCCCTATTTTTTAAATTTTTTCTGAAGTTTTTGTTTTAATTTCCACATTTCCTTTTTATCAAAACTTTCCATTTCCATTTTTAAATTTTCATCATGCACTAATAGACCCAAATATAGTCATACAAGTATACAACAGATATTCCAATCTAAATCTAGTGATTCTTCTTCACGGTGAAATTCCACGTATCTATGGATAACGTGCATTTACATTGTGCAACACAATAGAGTACCAAAGGACTTTGTTTTCATTCTCCTAAATTCAACAGTTGTTCATCAATGAAACAAATATAATAAATTATACATAAACCATTTTTTCAAATAATGAGAAAAGGGGCATCTAAATGCCGTTTAAATGTTTTTGTCCGTCAATTATTATTACTTTTTTGAAAGAAGGACAAAATTTTCTACATTTAATTTACAATGCAGTGCAGAAAAGCTGTCGATAAAAGAAGACTTCCAATTTATTTATAAATGAAGAAAACTCAATATAAGGACCGCGGGAAATGCAGCAGAATATACCACGTTTCTGATTTCCCGTAAACAAAGAAGTCGTTGATTTTATACCATACACCACACTCAATTATATATTGACCCAGGAAAATAACTACTTCCAGTGCAAGAATCGAACGATTATGGTCTTTGCAGCCCGACATAACAGTATGGTAAGGACAACTAACCTGCTTATTGGCCTGGGAGTAATCCACCATATACTCGTATGCATCGGCCTGAGCATTGACCCTAGTCTCGGTTCCCTCGACGGGCAGGGCGAAGGCATCCATGACAATGAAAGTGTCGCCGTCGGTCTTTCCCTGCATGACCCCCATGATCTCGATCGTCCCCCCGGACCTGGCGTGAGAGACCATCTTCAGCAGCGCAAGCGCCGAGATCTTGACCCTACGGAAGAAGTGGGGGTCCTGCGTCCACGGCTTCTCGAGCTGGGCCTTGTTCTGGGCAGCCTCGTCGTAGTAGTAGATTGAGTCCGCATCGGTGGAGGGTGATACGGGGGTGATGTTGTTCTCCAGCTCCCAGGTCTTCATAGCGATTGAGGAAGGGTCCATGGAGGGCTAGGGTTCCGGGAGGCGCGGGAGAGTGGAAGGGGGAAATGTGTGCAAGGATGAGATGAATGCCGTTTGAATGGACCCCAGTTCTGCTTTGCGCTCCCAGCAAAACAAAATTTTTGAAATTTAATTAAAAATTACTTTTATGGTTATAATGGTATGAAATTTTTTTAATATATATTATTTTTAATTATATTAATATTTAAAAATATTATTTTATTATTTTATATATTTTATTTAAATATTAAAATAAATATAATTATTATAAATAAATATAAATTCTTATTATAACTTAAAAATTAATGTATTTTTTTATTTGATAAATATAATTTAAAAACTACTTTCTTTTCAGATAAAAAAGTTCACACTAAATGTAGCCTAAACGATAATTGAAAAACGATTAACTTACACAAGAAATACATTAGTTGTAAATTAATTTACAATATTAAATATAAAAAAATGATAATGGTTCCATTTATTTACGAGGTAAATTATCACGCAAATGTATGTATTGTAGCACACATATATGTCTGTTTTTTTTTTTACCACTCCAGAATTCTATAGTTCACGGAACTCAAAAGTTATCCAAACAAACGGTGTCAAAGATTTAGAAGAAGAAACTTATGTATCTTCTCCTAGGATCCAAATAGTGAGGGAGAGCTGGCAAATAAAGTTTGTCGTTTAAAATTTTTTTATGCAACTTTAAATAATCTTTTAGAAATTGGTTTCATAAATTAAATGTCTTGATTAATGCAAGTTTTAAACAATCCAACGAAGACTATTCTCTTTTCACATTTAAATGAGATCAAGTTTAAATCATTATCCTTGTTTATATTGATGACATCCTTAACATAAATACTTTCAAGTAAGTTCAAAGATAAAGTACCTCGATAAGTTGAAATATTGTCTTAGGATTCAAACCAAATAAAACACCAATTAGTAGCCACTTCCAACTCAAATATGATGATGCTAATACGATGGAAGATCCTATTAAATATAGAAGGCTAATAAGAAAATTGATATATCTTAATATTACCAGACTTGATCTTTTACCGTCAATTATTTAAGTCAATTCATAATGAAGTCGTATAAAGAACATTATAAAACAACTCTCCTTATTGCGAAATATCTTAAAGTTGATCCTGAAAATGGTTTTTTCTTTTCTCGTGACAATCTTCTATACTTGAATGCTTTGTAGACTCAGATTGGAGAATGTATCTTTTATCTAGAAGATTCACCACTAGGTATATAGTTTATAATTGGATTCTTGGAAGACAAAAAGACCACAAATTGCCTCCAAAGCAAAATATCAGGTAATGGCCCATGAAATAACTTAGTTGAAGTTGTCGCTTATCTAATTTAAATGTATAGGTGGAGAAATTGATTCAATTATACCATGATAACATGACAACAATGCACACAACCAGAAATCCTATTTTTCATGAATGAATTAAACACATTGAAATTGACTTTCATATCTTTTGAGAGAAGGTGGAAGAGGAAGTCATACAAACTATAGGTATTTCCACCAATGCTTCAAAGAAAAATAGATTAGCTGCTCCTACACACACACAAAGCAATCTTCCCTTCTCTTTTAGGTGTAATTGTTTTCCAATGAAGTTGTTTTGCTTTAATAGAGTTGCAGTTTCAACTTTAACTTTAATAACTGTAGAGAATTAAAGTTAAAAATAATTTAGCAAATAATGTTAAAATTACATAATAAATTATAATGTGAGAGATTATATATAAAAATTTGTATGATAATGATAACACATGAGAATTTATACAAAGTCGAAATTGGACCTGAAGTTGATCAAACAAACAAAACCTAAGATTCTAGCAAATTAAAAGGCCCAAACTTGTGCTCAATCACTTCATTATAGTGTGTTTCTTGGGAGAGGACAAATGTGCATTAACTTTGTGCTTGCTCATGAAACCATGCACTATATTAAAAGAAACCATTTGGAAACTTAATTAGGAGAAGTTGTCTTTAGAAATTATGAAAAATAATAGTAAATTTAATTTATTATTTCTTATCTTGTTCATACTTTTTAAAAATACAAATCTCTCATTATAGTCAGAAACCCATCTATTGCAATCAAAGTTGAATCTCTCGTAAGCCTTCGATCAGGTTGTTGATAAAGTTTGAAGAAGAATACACTTGAAATGAGGCCTTACCAAACCATGGATGCAAACTCATTAAAAGGTGTATTTCCACACCCACATATGTACCTCACAAATCATCAATGGAAGGAGGGAAAGTTTGGTGCTACTAATAATGGCACTTTATTAGGTTGTCCACTCTCACCCTTTTTATTTTCATTATTATTTAAATGATATATTATTTAGGCATCTAACCAAAATGTATTTGCAAGCATCAAAATCACATCAAAAGCATCTAAGATCACATGTCTCGACCTATTCAAAGATGACATCCTCAAATGATTAGATTATTGCATTCTAGAAGGATATTGGACCTCTAATAATTATAAATCTTCCATGGTTCTTGCTACATCTCTTCTGTTAAAATGTGCATCGATCAAGGAGATTCTTAAATGATATATATGCCTAACGAAAGACAGTTAATTGAGAGCTTACATCCAAGCACATCAATTGCAAAAAGCTAGATTGAATTCTCAAAATAATCAACAAGTCAAAGGTAGTAAACCCATTTGGATGAATCATTTCTTCGGACAGAAAAATATTCTGTAAACACTTACTCGAAATCTTACTTATCAAAGTCCATTCATGCATAATATCATGAAAAATGGATACAAATTTTTGACTACTACTTAGTATCAACAATGAGTTTGAAAAAATATCTAAAAGAGTGAAATTTAGATATTTGCACCCTATCAAAGTAAGGAACCATGGCATATATGTTTGGAACAAATTCCATTTTGAGAGATTTGAAAAAGTACTATCTCGTTGAAAGGTTCTATACATCTATCCTTTCTCAACGCATTTCTTTAGACAAAGACTCCGTTTTCCTAACACCTTCCTTGGTAAGTAGAAGCATTAAGATCAAACTCACTTGAAGAGAACGACCACAAATGAGCACCATGCCCATCCCAACCAATGTCTTCGATCTCCTAAATAGACAAGTTCCACAGATTTGTAGTAGGAATTTAAGGTGGTGTTTGTACTTTTAAAATTAATATAAAATAATAAAAAGTAATAATAAAAAGTTTCATCATTTTTTATTAATTCTAAAAGTACAAACATTACCTAAGTGTAGAAAGAAACACAATTATTTAATAGTAAGGAAACAAAATTCAACGAAGGATTTATATTCTTGATCAAATTCTACGAGCAGTGATTCATGAATTGCAACCCAACAAACTAAATACATCATATTAATTGACTTTAAGGAGGAGTTAATTTGTATCTTTGGAAAATATGAAAAATAAAAAAAATAGTGAAAATTTTAATTTATTATTTTCTATCCTTTTTTGTACTTTCAAAAGACAAAGTCCTAAATTACAATATAAACAACTTATGAATATTGAAAAGGATATTGTGACTTTTTACAAGGATATTTGAGTAAAAACCCTTTTATTTATTTGAATTCAAATTTTTTCCATCCTCTGCAAGAATGGTTGTTTTGTCCGAGTCTTCATTTGTTTCTAATTTTACTTACAGTGTAGTTTAACTTTATTTGTTTGATTAATTCACTATTCTTAATTTGAACTATTAGAATAGACTAGAACTAGAAATAAATGAATAAATAGATTTATTTTGACCTAGATAATTAAATCAATTATAATAATGTGATTAAGAATAATGATTTCAACAAACACATAAATCACTTCCATTAATTGTCACGATTAAAACTCAGATACATATTACCAAATGTAGACGAACGTAATTAAGTACGGTCAGCAAGTCGCCAACTCCGGTCAGATAAAAACCAGACGACACGATCTACGGCTCTACCTCCTCCTTCTTGGATCGAGGCAGAGGTGAAGAGGAAGAGGAAGAGGAAGCAGAGGGGCAAATCTCCACGGACCCGTGGTACCTCATCTCCTCGATCATCGCCTCGATGTGCTCGTCTTCCAAGTCCTGGTCCAGCACCTCCGTCGACACCTTCTTCCCGGCTTGAGAGTGGGGCGGAGATGACGCGGCGGCGGCGCAGCACTTCTCCAGCTTGGCCAGCAGACCCGGCGACAGGACGGTGGAGGAGGAGTTGGGCGAGGTTGTGGGGTCGTAGGGGAAGTTGGTCTTCGCCGAGGGCCCGCACATCCATCGAGCCGCCTCGTCGTAGGCTCGGGCCGCGTCCTCCGCCGTGTCGAACGTCCCCAACCACACCCTCCTCTTCCTGCAACGATCAAATGGCATACCGATCGACGTCGCGCGTACACATATATATACACCAGTTAACTATTTGCGTACAAGAAGAGAGAGAGAGAGAGAGGGAGAGGGGTGTGGTTACAGTAGTGGGTGTCTGATTTCGGAGACCCATGAGCCCCAGTGCCTTTGCCGAACACCTTTGTACTTCTGCATGGCTGAGGAAACCTGCAAGGTGTGTACTGGAGGAGATCGATCGACTTGGGTTTTGATGGAGGAGGTAGGTGTGACCACCCATTTATAGGCATCGTTCATCAATCATATTTTTCTATTTTAAAAGCAAGAAGAAGGAATAATTTTAAAAATAAAAATATTTTTAAAAATTAAAATAAGAAAAAGTGAACAATATTAAACTTTTCACGACTAATTGGGTACTTAACAATTACCACCACTCCGGTCACGCTCACTACAGTCCCCCCCTCCTCCTTCTTATTCTTCTTCTGCTGCTGCTGATTACAATGCCATTAGTTTTTGGGTACATGTTAATAAAAATTACGATGCCAGCAATTAATGTCCTTATTGTTGTGGGGAACCATGCATGTAACTGTCCCGTCCACTTGACGATCGACGATCCATCGCACCTGTCCGATCCAACTCAACTGCCGTATCTTCTCAGTCAGCCCGGGGAGTCATGGGCGATGGGCCATGGACGAACGGATCGGAGGTGGACCTGAGGAATTTCATCTTAAATTTACACTACCGTATGTAATTAATATCGTTGAAATTTCATCTTATATTTAATATCATTGTTATCTTATAAATTTTAATATATAAATTTTTATCACTTAATTATCACGTAACTTTAATTTTATTAATTTTAACTTTAATTCTATTAAGGTTCTATTTATTTTTAACTTCTTTCTATTTCTAAAATTACT
>JAMKPZ010001748.1:0-41427 GCA_024699675.1 Amphibolis antarctica | reverse complement strand
TGTTAGTGGTCTTCTTAAATGTAAAATTTTGTCTTGATTCATTATTAACAATAAGCTGTTATCTATATTCGTAATTTTCAAAAAAATTATGCGATGATAAAATGAAGGTGATTTATATATTAGAAATTTTATTTCTAATATTAAACATGTAAAATCATGATTACCGTCAACTTTCACCATAAAGAACCAATTCAAATTATGATGCAAAATTAAAAAAATACACTTCCAGAATCGCATGACCCACATAATCAATAATATTGTCCCAGCTAGTATTAATAAAAATGGAAACGGACTGGACTGTCGACACGTAAAAGTAAAAAGTTGTTGGATGGATGGGCAAAAAAAGTAAAAAAGTAGTGCGGTTAATAATTATAACTTTCTTTTTTTGTCGGCGTTAGACTAAAGTCATTATTAATTACGATCTTTATATTTGTTACACAATTAAAAACGATTTCATGCATTTTGCACGACTTGTAATTTTACTTCCTGCACAGTCGAGAATACATCGTGCGACTCACGTGCCAACGGTCCAGCAAAGAATAACGTTGGTGCGCTACCAACTTCTGCCTATTTTTCAATGACCAAACTCAACTTTGCGCATTGAGTGCACATGCGGAGCAGCAGAGACAGCCTGTGCTAGTTGGGCCTCGTAAACCCTTTCTTCCAACGCATAAATGAAATGTTGGAACAAACTACAGCCTGTGACAGCCATCTGTATTATTCTAATTTATTTATTGCTCAAATATATAGATATATATATGTGTGTGTGTGTACGTACGTGCAAGAGTGAGAGAGTAAAATGGAATTCGACCTAACTCTCGTACTAAGATTGAATGTGTATTTATTCGCATCAGTTATTAACCTTAAAAGTTGTTAATAATAACTTTTCTGTTAATAATAACTTTTTGAAAAAAATTAATAAATGTGTCACTTAGTAACTAATTGTTAAGAAAAATAATTTTACATTGAAAATAATAAATAAAACTGTGACACTTATATCATTTGTGAATTCTTTTTCACTAGTCAATTAATTTTAGTAAAGTTAAAATTCCCTAAAATGTAATAGAAGCAATAATAGATGTTCATTACCATCTGTCTCATTTACTCCCTAAAATAAGATAACTGTCATTCTTTGATTTAAATTCTTCAAAATATATAAAGAATATTTTGTAATCTTTAATAATTATATAATCAACATTATATGTTATAGTAAATCAAAAATTATTTCAAGTTGATCGTATGGTTAACTAATTTTATTTTATAATTCTATTTTCTATTTATATGGTCAGATTGTGTAAAAGGCATATGGTTGACTGGAAACTATTTCGATCAATTGCCCTGGATTTTAATTATTTATATTTTGTATTCAGCACGGCCCACATCGAAAATTCATATTTAGTCGGAACACAATTCCGATCTAACCGTGAAAAGGCACGGTTGATAACGTTTTTTATTACATTTTCCATTATTTGTTTCTTCTTTTTTTCACCTAATATTTTTTTGCTATTTTACAGGAAATTTTTTTCGAATAATTTTCTTCACCGTTTGTTTTCACTTAATTGTTTCCTGCTATAACTTGTACAATTTTTTTCGACGTTTTTTTGGTTACTTTTTTTTTCCCTAAGTTTTTTCTACTCACTTTTTTGGATAATTGTTTTTGGTTTTTTTAGGCTAATTTTTCTCCCACTATGTTTTCGGAAATTTTTTTCATATTTTTTTTTTGACTAATTTTTTTTATTTTTTAAACTAGTTTTTACGGTTAACTTTTCTTGTTTTTTCTGGTAAACTTTTATTCACGTTATTTTTTTAACTACTTTTTTCTCGATTATCACTCTATTACATATCGCATAATGTCGTAGAAAGTACGATCAAAAGACGAATCTGAAAAAATAAATGAACTAACAAAAATAATGTTGATACCTATATTAATAACCAACCAGTGCGCTGAATCTCATCGACCTTAAAATAATTCAACCACTTCAAATTATCACCAGGCATTGGGGACCTCTTTGACTTAACCATGCTTTCATTTGCCGATGCCATGGCATTACCACTACTCCATCCTTACTTTTTTAAATGGCTGACGTTGTTCAATTTTTAATGTCTCCTTCCACTTTAATCTACGTACGGCGTGTTTTCCTGCCCCTAATTCGTATAATTACATTTCTTAATTAAGATTAAGCACATTGTAGTTTTTATAACTACAATGCAAGCTTTGAAATTTAATTGTAGGCAGGCGTATTCATGACTCAACTGACTAAACATAAATTTAAATAGAAACATCAATTATATATGTGATTTTATAATTAGAATACATTTATTTAATCACAAAACATTATAATTTGATTACATAAGATTATGCTCAACAACTAATTCCATTTTCATTTATTGTCGTATTATGTTACTGGGCCTCGTATTAAATCGTGCGCTCCAGTTCGGCCCATTTTCGTCGAGTGGTACGACGGAGCGAAGCCTCGCTCGATTGGTCGGCCCATTCTCTGTACAGTAAAAATGGCTGGTTGGGCTTCAACAAGGTTTTGTATTCGTCGAACCCGGTCCAGCCCATTTTTAATATAGGCGAAATGGGAATGAAAGATAACATGAGGTATGGCATCTTACAGTGTAACGAGAATTTTAACTCACAGTGGAAAATTAAAGTTGAAAATAATAAAATAAATGTTATTGATATTTTATAGGTGTGATAAAAATTGATATTGAAAATAATAAAATTATGTGATAAAAATTTATAAATGCGAATTTATATAATAATAATGATGTAAGAAGATTTATACAAAATTAAAATATAAACTTTTGAAATTAAAATAAATGAAAACTTAGGCTTAACCTTCGGAGCAGCCAACAATGGAAGAGAAGAGTGGAAGGAATTGCATGGAATTGAAGTACGAATAATTGATGTCGCAAGTGTTGTCTGTCGTATACAAATATGCCTTTAAATGCATTTCTTCACTGTAAGGTAAAGTGGATTTTTCTATAACAATGATTTTCTAGTGTCATATTCTACTTTCATTAATATGAAACTTTTTTTACAATTTTCTTTACTCAAAACTTTCCTAACAATGTCAAACTTAACAAGAAAGATAGTAGTCAATGTAAGATATATATTCCTAAAGGTGTCCACTTTCTTCGAAACCTCACTTTTTTTATCATTTTTATAAATTAAAAATGAGTTGTATAATTAGTTAGCAGATGATATCAAGATCAATCAGTTGTATTCATTGTGACATTTATTTAAAAACCAATGATTGAAATTTAAGAAAAAGAGATCAATTCTTTTGACTTTTAGTAGAGATTTGTATATTTAAAATTAATAAAAAATTATGTAAAATGATAAAAAAATTAACTAAAATTTTCATCTTTTGATATAAATTTTTATTAATTCTAAATACACTGACTTCAACTAAAAAGAATAAATTCCAAAATGTATTTTGAAGCATCTAACACGGTAACACCGAAACTTGTATTATTACCTCTGCATCCCCATACATTTATATAAAAAAAAGTCGTGGACGCTTCCACAAGAGATTTTTTGAATGCACCTCTGGAAAAAACAACAGTTTTCACGAAGCCGACAACGTAAACAATTAGCATATCCAATTTCATCTCTCGTAAATAACTTAAAGGCGACTATATTCCACCAGGAAATATATCGTGGGTACTCTGATTTATATAGACAAGTTAACATGAAAAATACAAAGGTAAACTTAAATTTTAAGTTTGGCTGTGATGTAGAACGATTACTTGCTTGCGGCCACGAAAACCAACTGCTCCCATCAGAACAAATGAAAGAGCTTGCCTTGTCCGCGAAAGTTGGAAAGTGAAGAAACATCAAGGGCGAGCAAATGGTTCCGGGAGTGGTTCGAATCTGTGGTCGAAGACAGGACTCTGATCCAACTTGTCCTCGACACTGTGCAACCAACTCATGTTCTTGGAATCCTCTTTCAGTAGAATTGCATCGTACCTTGCACTCTCGTACACATCCGGCAAAATCGATCTCTTCACGAGGAAGTCCCCATCCGGTGATGGCAGTGTGATGCTATCACCATTCTCTGAAACAGCTCCGTTAGGGCTATCCGACATCGATATGCCACATTCACTGCTCTCTGCATCTACTCCATTCCGAGAAACCGGGACAACCGGGTCTGACGTGCGAGCAGAGAGGCCTTTTGATGCACCAGAACGGATGCTCTGGGGGAAAAGTGATGCACCCCGTTTGCCTCCCACACCTTGCCTAATATCCTGAAATTAATACAAGTTATGACCGAAATCATGTTCCGACGTATGTTCAAAAAAAGCAATGTTGTCGTTTCATGGGGCATTTTAGAGACATGTCATTGCATTGTATGGAACGCTACAAATCACATGGTTTGCCTGTGTAACATTCGATGGCTAGTTAATGTTTTCATGCTGACCAGAACTGAAAAACATGTTCTTGAATGTAGGCATGCAAATTTCAGACATGACATGATGATGGTATGACAAATACACAACAAAAAAGAAGATGCACTAGAAAGATGATTATTGAACCATTTAAAATTATTTATATAATAAACACCATTTTGTTTGATATGATAATTACCCAATTCAACATAACTGAAATATATTTTAACCTATTTTAGCATCTAAAATATACTGTTAATATATAAATATAAAAATATATGCAAAAATATTTCCTAAATGCTTAAATTTATAGTGTATTCAACAATTAATCATGATGTCACCAAACTATATAATCGTACAATACAAAAAATGATAAAAATTATAAACATAATTATCTAAAGAAGCGTATGAAAAGCATTACAGGCATTTAGATTCTTTGATTTTTGCCTTGTACCCAAAATCCTACCTATCCCATGACATGACAATTTTTTCTCAAAATCAAGTGAATTTTGAATAGTGTATTTAAACTTTATCATAGATTTTTTGAACTTTTAAAAATATTTATACAATAAACAAAAATTTATTTTTGATACGATTTTTACCCAATTCGACATAATTGAACTATTTATTTTTAGATATATATATATGTAAATACGTTTCCTCAATACTTTAAATTATAATGTTTTCAATAAATCATCACAATTCCACGAAACTATATAAAAATATGATAAATTTGATAAACACCATGACACTATTATCCAAGGTGGCGTTTGGATAGAAGGATGAGTGTTTAGATTTTTCAGCTTTTACCTTCTACCCATAATCCTGCCTACGAACCCCATGACATGACAAGTTTTTCTCAAAATCAGTTGGATTATAAATAGTGCTTTTGAACTTTATTTTGCTTAATTGGAAAATCAATATTTTTGTCAATTCTTGTCATTTGTCCAATTATGGGAGAACATTTTTGCTCACAAAAAAACCAAACAAAAATTACAGTCTTTGTCGTCATTATAATATTAACATTAGTATAATTATAATTGGTATATAGTAATATTAATTGAATTAATTATTTCATTGATTAATATGTAATTATAATATCATTATCAATAACTAAATACAATAATTAATAGTATCATTGCATTTAATATTATTATAATTAGAGTTAAAATTGCATCAATAACACTCATATTTAATAATATTTACAAATAAAAAAATATACGATTAATTTAATATTATTTTAATAATAACAAGCACATAAATATCTATTAGTAGTAATATTCATAATTAATGAAAGCTATCTCAAATTAATAATTACTTCAAATAATATAATAATATTATCACTACTTTTTTAAAGCACTAATGGTTATTATTATTGAATAATATAAATTACACTAGTTATTAAATGAGTATTAATGTATTTATAACGTAAGGGTACTTTGGTAATTTAATCATTACATTTATTGCAAAATCCTATGTCAAACTCTCTCATCGAAACATTTAATAAACAATACAAATCTGCACACGCATAATCTACAGATTTTAAATACCTTGACTTTTATACTGAATCTCTACCATCTCATAATCTCAACCCTTATATAATCTAATGAGAAGGTTCCAAAACATACCTAAAATAATAAATACAAGATACCACATCCAGATCTAGTTTAATGATAAAAAAATTGAAAAAACACCCACAATGAATACTAGTTGACGGCCGTTTTTGCTTTTTTGCATACTAGCTTGAACCCGACACCCCGAGCAATGAACGAAAGCACCGAATTTGCTAAAAAGAAAGAAAGCAAGAAAATGATGGTATACGTACCATATGCCTGAGTGCCATGTCCAGTGACTTCTTGGAAATTGTCCTTCCAAATCCCGTACTTTCTGTGGTAGATGTTGGTTTAGCTGGCTTCTTTATAATACCATTTGAAGCCAGTGACCTTTGTGGTTCGGGAGGAGCAGTCTCGTGGCCGTTGCTGTGCAATTGAATCTTTGGAGAATTTTCAGGTAACCTCCCCCTTGTAACGATAGGTGAGGGCCTTCGAATTGAACTCACAGATGTTGGTACCTCCGAGTTCATATTTGCACGAGCCGTCAGCGCAGCACCTGGACGGGTTCTGCCAGCAGAGACCGACCTTTCTGGCAATTTTGTCCTCAGATTTGGAGGCACATCACGTGAGAATTCAGGAACAGCATTGGGCTGTGCTGAAGGCCTGATCCTCGGACTTGGGGAGCTGGGTCGGGAAGAAGGGCCAGAGTTACGGCCGTGTGCGGTAGGCACCCGGCCTACAGAGGGAGAACGTGAACGAGGGGCTGGAGTTGTTCGGCGAGTGGGGGTCGAGGGCCTTGAAGATGATACTGGGGTAGGAGATGGTGTAGGTACCCGTCGAGGAGTTGATGGTCGAGAAGGGGTTGATGGTCGAGTACTGGTACGGTTGGTCACAGAACTTAAACTGGAATTCGAACTGGCGTGAGCCTGTGGACGGGAAGTGGGTGTTGAGGGCCTTGAGCCATGTAAAGGTCGAGCCTTATCCCCAATAGAGCTCGGAGCTTTATCAGAAGTGGTGGTCGGACGCGATTTCAATGGAGTTGAAGGACGTGACGATGTTGGACGTGATGTGGGAACGGTAGTTTGCCTAGTGCTGGAAGAAGTTGCGGTAGGGCGCCTAGTAGGAGTTGAAAGCCTGTGAGAAGTGACTGAGGCCGTGCTTGTGTTGAGGGATGGAGTTCTGTTGGAGGTGTGAGAGACATGTCCGGAATAACTGGATGAGAGAGAAGGGCGTGTAAGAGAACTGCTTCTAGATGGTCTTGCGGAATGGTTGTTGCTCTCCGTCTGAGGCACACAAGATAAGTCACTTCAACAACATAGGCAAAGAGCCTATCTGAGTATAAATTATATGAACAAGCAAAAAATTATGTGCACAATAAGGTTGAAGAGGGAGTCCATAAATAGCAGCTCTTATTACCCGTGAGCCTTTGGTTGTAGCGACTATCCTAGCCGATGAATTGGCTTTTTGTGCCACTGAAGACTGTTGATGCCGTTTAGCATCCAATGGGAAGCTGATAGGAGTTGCAGGTGGCGTCAAGAGCCTGATTCAACAATACATGTATGTTACTAACCAAATCCTGCAAAATATATTGTAATATTACAAACAGATCTGTCATCATATTTATCTCTGACTCGAAATCGGTTGCTAATGCTGAATATACCACACAGATCTTGTTGACACCAGACATAATATGAGAGAAAAATTTTTAGGCACGTAAATCATATAGATTGTACCGGATATAACCAGGGACTCCAAAGTTACACACAATTAGCATATACATACTATTCTGAATTTACTGAAAAATGATGTATTCAATAGCAAAGGAGTATTAGAAAACCTTATAGTGCACAATTTTTTATCATAATATTTCTAATTTAGTATCTTTCAAGTGCTTTTGCACTTTACAGGTATTACCTGCATTTGAGTAACTAGAAGCATACTTTTAGCTGGAATTTGCATGCCGGAGAAGACAAATAACCAATGGCATCTAAAGGAGGTCAACAAGTAATTCTATCTAACGCTATGTCAAGCAGTGTTGTTAACCACTCGGTTGAAACTAGAACAAAGTAAACAATGAGAGTTTCAACTTTCAAAAACATGGTAACTCAACATGATATTGGAACTGAAAGCTTGATGAGAAAGAATGCTTAAATTGTGTTATGACAAGTCTGATTTGTAATCAATGTTGGTTGTCTTGAACAGCTTGTCGAGGTTGAATAGGATATTTATCTACAGTTTATTTATATTCTCACTTGACTCGGTAGAATTGCCTTGTTTCCATATTTAGATGTTAAAAAATCAATTTATTGTCCACAAATTAAGATGTTCGTGACTATTGTTTTCTTTGTTTACCACAGAACATTTAAGAAAGGTACCTTCTTCTAGACATTATAACACACAAACTTGCAATAGATTTTGCATGTATTGGTGGCTATTTTTATCAGTCATCACTATTTTAAGTAATATTTATTAACACAAGTATTGAGTTTGCTATATTTTGTTCTGATCTATCGTCCCACTAATGTTTGAATGTACCAGCTACCGAAAGCTGGAGTATCTTGAATAACATATATAAACTTAAAATTATGAAATGTTTAAGCTGTAGAGGCTTGTTCATGATATGGACTTAATTTTTCTGTCTTTTTGTGGCAGTACATGAGGAATAACCATTTTCAAGTTTTTTTACTCTTCTAAAGCTGATATTTGCATAATCAATGTAAGTGCCATCATTTTTCAAACGGTGATAAACGCTATCATCATCCTTTGAAAGAGTATAGAGTTGTAGATCCGTCTGTTTCTTCCATTCCAGTAACATATAAAGTTTAGTAGATTATGAGGAAAACCTCACCTATAAAATACGTTAGCAGCAATCCGATGTCATAAAGTTAAAGAATTTCAAAGTTGGCAGAAAGGGCTGGCTAGAAACAAGCCTAAAAATGATTCAAAAAAGAGTTAACGACATTGAGCATTACCAATCCAACCTTCCGTCTTCAATCTTTAGGAAAAAAAAGAAGCCCGAAGAAAGTGATTGAAAAAGAAGACAATGAAATGGGCAATTACCAATCGTAATCATGTTTGCCCATATCTGCGGCGGACAACAGATCATCCATTCCACTCTTTGGTACTTTTGCAGGCATTGTCGATATGCTTCCCAACTTAGGTGGACCTATGTCAGTCGATACGTACTTGTAAATCAGAAAAAAAGGAAGCACGAAGGTATCAACACACATAGACAAAAAATTTTAATTTGAGCACCGCTTAGACTTTCCAATGGAGTTTTATTAATTATTATTTTCTAAGGAAAAGCAAAAAACCGCAATATGCAGACATAAAAGAAATGTAGAACATGAAGCACTAATGCCAATCCGTCGACTGAACACAAGTACGAAGATATCTAGAGAAAGAAAAATCCAAATTCAGATGAAGAAAACCTAGAATTCAAAGGAAAAGAGGGTAGATAACAGGGCAATGTACATTCCAAATCCATCCTTCATTTACTCATCCATCGACTCAATTCCAAAACCTCAGATCACTCCCGATCACAACCCAACGCAGTCCTCACGCAGGAACGGCATTCCGTCCAAATTATCCGAAAAAAGGCAAGAAAGAACGGAAACGCGCACGACCAAAAAGGGACTGCCGTTCTCACCATCGGAATCCTCCTCAGACGGAGTTGCAGCCACAGGCAGACTCCTCCGCGTCCTGGAAAACAGATCCAACCCTTCTTCTGGGGCATCCTTCCTCACAGAACAACCATAAGAGGCCGTCGCCCTCTGCTGTTGGAGCAGCGACGTCGCAGATCCCGCCCCTCCGGCTTTCCTCCCTCCCGGCACCGACTCCCGCGAGAACCGACTCATCCCTCCACCCCCACGAGATCGGAGACCGGCGTTCCTAGATCTGGGACGGCGGAAGTGGGGATGTGGAACGGGAAGGAGAAAGCGTGGGGGGGAGGAGATGAGAGGGGACTGGAGAGGGCAGCTGCAAGTCGCTCCTGCTTACATCGACAAGGAAGGAGATCGTAGAAGAAAAGGCGAGGTAAGAGCCGAACGGATGGGAATTTTAAATTTTAACCCCCGATGGTTCCATGAATTTGGCAAGGTGCAGCGTGAAGAAGCGGGAATGCCGGGGTTTCGCGGGGGTGGGAAAGAAGACAATGGACGGTTGAGATCGCTGGATGGAGACGCGCGCCGATGCGACGCTACCCGATCCGATCTTTTACCGTGATCGTCTGGGGGGGCATTTTGCATGAACCTCCTCTCTATTTATTTAAATTTTTTTGAATTTTTTGTGATTCCCGGTGTCCTTACGACCTCCTAGTCGGCTAGTCATATATAATACGTGATTTTCGCTTTTTTCTGGGCAAAATCTCAACGAACGTACATAATTTTTCATGCGTACATAATTTTCGCTTGCTTCAAAAAAGACACATCCTGTAGGTATCGTAAGCCTTTCCGGGTACAGTGTTTTAAGTTCTTCGATATCTTAATTTAATTGTGATAGAGACTAGAGACGTTCCTATTTCGTGAAATAAATACGTACTTCTCCTTAATAAACCAGTTGTCGTCAGTTTTCTGCTCGTGTTCTCTCGGGGGTAGACACCGAAGGGTCAAGATATATTTAAATAAAATTGTCTGGCATTAAAACAAAACAAAAATTTAAGGATATGGTCAGTTACTAATGTGTTTAATTTAAGGCACGTTACACGTAATCCCACGTTCAACTCGGCCCATGCATCCATGTTGTGCGTTTGCCCAAAGGAGGGTGTACAGTAACCAAATGGAAAAATTAGACTTTTCTTTCTTTAAGACGGATGCGTAATTCAGGCGAAAATGTCGTCGATATCGTGAAAAAAACCCAAAGAAGCCCCTGTGTTGCCTGCCGTAGAACGCGTAAAATCAAGGGGAATACATGTACACTAAACATCCGACTTCTTTATCGGAAACAAAGAAAATAACTCGGCACCCGATTTTGACTTGCTCACCATCAAAACAGATCATTTTGTAATCTTTTTTTTCTAACCTAAGATCTCGTGTTCGCAGGTGAGAAAAATGGGGAGGTCCATATCTTATGGTTGGTCTCTAGTTGTTTTTTTTAATAACCATGATTCTTACATTCGTAAATTTCAAAACTTTGATAGAGATTAATAATTAATGAACCAATAAAAAGCCGAGGGCCCTGGAATAGAAGGTCAACAACGTTTGGAGTCGACTTTAATTATTTGTAAGAGTTAGATAGAGTTCAGATAGAATTACTTTCGTAAATAAAATTAAAATTAAATAGTAATTATGATAATAAAAATTTATATAATAATATTATTATTTAAAAAAAATTTAAAAATCGATTAAAATTCACCTACCCAAATCCATGCACCGATGTGTTGGATGTGAGAGCTCACCATACAAATCCACGCAACCACCCCACCCCCACCCCCACGTGGCCATCAGCATCAAGACTCAAGAGGCCCTGCTCTCTTCAACTGGAAGCATTAATACTAATGCAACCAAAGTTTCTGTGAGAAAATTTTGTAACCAATGTTTCTGAAAGAAAATTTTAATGATATTCTGATCATCGCATGTATTTTTTAGATAACATGACCTTTTTACTTCAAAAATGGTAGAGTTAAAATTGAGAGGAGTAAAATGAATAGGATTAAATTTTATAATAATTTATGTGATAAAAATTTATACCTAAATATTTGTACAGGTGATGATAATAACTAAAAATTTGAGAAAAAAATGACTTCATAATAATTATCTTGTTATTAAATAAGACCTAATGATTTTTTTATATCATTAGAAGTGAATTTTCATAGAAAAATAAAAACGTTAAATTCACTTTTCTTTACTTGTAATTTTCAGAAATACTTTTAACTTCACGATAACATTTACATTTTCTAATCTACTTATTTTATTATCAAAATTACTTTTTTCCCTCATTTTATTCCAAAATCGTTTACTTAAAAATCAATTTACGAATTCACTCTCGCAAAAAGATCATCAGCTCTTAAATATACCAAATTATTCTTTTATCCTCGTCTTTTAAGGAAAGTACTTTAATTTAAATCATATTTGTTGAACTAATGTTAAATATTTCTTTTTACCTCAAGATGTGCATGATTCAAGTAATTTAAATTATTATTCGTGCAGATAGAGGTTATTGTATTTTATGTAAATTGTTAAGTCATAAAAATATGTATTTTAATACGTATGTTAACATGTAGACAATCATCAGTAAAGAATGTGGTAATTTTAACAAAAGTGGTTAACAACGTTACAAAGTAAGTTATAATTTATAAAACGTAATTTAAAAATATATAAATATTACATTGTATTATGTAACATATGAATAGCTTTTGTATGTATGTTAACGACTTTTATAAAAATAACATTCTAACTCAAATATCTAAAAATTAACAAATACTTCAAAATGTAAAATCAGAACTCTTTTTAATTCCTTGTTCCTTTATAAATAAACAACATTCTTGATTTTCAACTTATTATAGTTGTTCTTTCAGGTTTAACTTCTCTACGGTTGAAAGAAACACATCTTTTGATTTTTTTTATTTTTGAAATTTAATTGGTTATTATTTAACTTAAATAAGAATGTTGAAATTCTATCAATTGATGATAAATGAAAAGATTCATCCTTATATAGATTCAAATTTAGTATCTATTTTAATAATGTGATATCATCACAGTGTCTTTTTATTTATATATCTATAAATGTCTATCAATAGGTGTGCGTGAACCTATTCTTGTATCATATTATTATTTTTTCAAATATGTTGATAACAAATAAAAATAAGTATAATAAATAAATAATATAAATTTAATTTTTAATTTTATTTTAAATAATGTAAAATTATTCTGACTCGTTGAAATAGAGTCAAACTTTTAGACTTGATCGATCATTTATGATACCAAAAGATTTTGATAAGATTTGAAAATTGTGAATTAAATTTTACGATTTATGATAAAAATATAATGATATTAGTTTAATTATATAAATAATAAAAAATATAAAAATTATTTAATAAATATACAGTAAATTATTTTAATATATAATAAAAAGTATGATTATATAATGTTAAAATATAAGAATAAATACAAAATGACTGAATCACTATTTAATGATTGGGAGAACGTTTGTCTTGCATTTGACGTACCGCCGAAAGTTTATTGGGAGTGATTTAAGTAAAGTTTTTAATATTATTAGTATATTATTTTAATGATAAATTATTGCTTCAACTTTTTTTCAATTTTTTATTTTCTTCGACCTGAAATGTTACATCGGGGACAGGAAAAAAAAGCAGAGCAGTGACCACGCCGAGGAAGAAAAAAGTCATCGTCTAGGCCCGTTTCAATGGATTCTTGAAATTACTATTAATATATTATTATTATAAATATTTTAATATATAAATTTTTATCACTTTAATTACTATATAATTTTAATTTTATTTATAAAATTAACTCTAATTTTAGTTATATCTATTTTCTGAAATTAGATTGAAGCTCTCCTAAGGCATCGTTTGTTTACTTCAACTCTAACTATCTTTATTATGCATAGCTAGAGTTACTATTATTTTTAACAAACAACTAAATTTACATGTAGTTAAAATTTAACTTCAACTACTATTCATATAACTTTAACTACATCACATTAAATGTTATTATCATACACAGTTGAAGTTAAAATATTAATTTACCAAACAAAGTAATTACACACAGTATTTACATCTCTCTCAACTTCAATTACTATTTATTCATATTTATTTTAAAAATCTCATTTTTATCGACTCTTTGTAACTCCTCCTTATTTGAACACAACTTCAAAAAAAAAAAAACTTCTTATTATAAAAACTTCTTTCGATCTTTCGTCATCATTCCTTGTCGCACACTGCACGACATCTACGTCATTGCTGCATGTTGTCTTTGCCATTCATGACTTAGTGATCGTTCCACACCCTCCCTCCCCTTACGATTGTTCCCTCGCCAGCCTTACGACCAGACGATCGTTTCCTCCATCGATCCTGTGACTCAATGACCGTTCCCTTTATCAACCCCACTACCCGATCATCGTTCCCCCCTCCCTCCCCACGATCTAGTGATGGTTCCCCCCACTAACCTCGCAACCTGACGACCATTTCCCTTGCTGACCCCACAATCCAACGACCATTGCCCTCATCGGCCCCGTGCAACTGTCCCCCCCCCCCCCCTCACACGACCCTACACTAGCATGATCATTCTTTATGCTGACAGCTTACCTTGTAGTCTTGTATTAGGCCATGTCAATTTCATGCAAGCATTTATGTCATGTCAAGTCGAGCAGACACGAACGACTTGGGCCCAACCCAATACAATACAATCGACATCTCTACCAATATATGAAGGAAGGGTAAAATGGTAAAAGAAGAAAGAGAAAAGAAATAAAAAAAAGGAAAAAGGAAAAATTAAAATAATAAATAAATAAAAGAAAAGGTATAAAAAGTTTATTTTTAATTATCTATAGAAAAAATATATAAATTTATTTATATGTGATATTATAGTTTTAAAATTTGTAGGTACTTTTGTTAACAATAGTTGTTATTTATATTTTTAGGTAAAATTTTTAATTATAACAATGATAAATTATATTTTTTTAATATATGATGTATCATTACATATTTGTTTTATA
This sequence comes from Amphibolis antarctica, assembly GCA_024699675.1. NCBI lineage: Eukaryota > Viridiplantae > Streptophyta > Magnoliopsida > Alismatales > Cymodoceaceae > Amphibolis > Amphibolis antarctica. Next base: position 26,803 of record JAMKPZ010001748.1, on the reverse strand, counting down.
ACAAATATTGTACAAATTTAAATAATTTCAAAAATCTTAATTATTATTTGATTTAATTATATAATTTATTTTTTTATGTATAAAATATCTTTAAAATAAATAGTACAAATAAACTTCAGTTAAGTGTGATTTAACTTCAACTTAAAAAAAAATTTATTTTCAACAAAAATTTGCTACAATACAAACAAACACTAAAAAATTCTAAAAAAAATTCAATTTCAACTCCAACTTTGCTAATTTCAAGTCCAACTTAAAAAAAAAAAAATCGCAAACAAACACTACCTAAAATGCACTCTTAGGATAGGCGACATTGATTTTACGTTAGGTAAATAAAAGTTTGATAAGAGAGTTAACTTATATTTAATTACAGGGTTTTTTTTGTACGCTTCAAAGAAATCCATGATATCAGATAACCAGAGATGGATGATTATAATTTTTATTTTTAACTCCATCCTCTGTGTTTGAAATTGATGATAAAAAATTAAATATTTTGGTGCCTTTAATGGAATAAATGGATCGAGAAGAAAGTAAAATTGTTTTTTGTTTTAGGTGTTAAATTTTACATTTGAAAATGTACCATGAAATTGGTAACAGAAAGTATTTAGTTATCTTTCTGTTATATACATTGTAATATATAAATTCACTCTTTGAAAAATAGATTTACGTTACTTTTTCTCACACTTTCGTTCTCTCTGTTTCATTTGTTCTTTCTCTTTTCTCCTAATTTGGTATCAACCATGACAATGTCTTTAAGCTTGAGAGTCGGCAACTTCGATTATCAGCCCTCGTCGTAAGCTTCTTTGATGATGATTTTCAATATCGCCAATCTAATTCTCTTCAAGCTTGATGATTCATATTTACATGAGATTCACGTAAACACATGTGAAAAAAATATTGAAAGTAAATCTCATGGGCGTGCAGAAATGGTTTGTGTTCGCGCAGAACTGTATAAAAATTTAAAAATGGATAAAACACGAAAATAATAAATTTTTTTGAGAAACTGCAAAATCCTTGAGCTTTTTTATTTTTTATTTTATTTTTAAATCCTTTAGGTGTTTATGCATGCTTGGGAAAGGTCGAGAATTTTAATTTTAGGTATTTATGTATAATTTACAAAAATGTAATGAAATAAATTAATATAAACTTGATGTTTACATATCACCATCGATCCAACATTTATGTACGTAATATCCAAAATAGTGTTTTATAACTTTAAAAGTTTGTTCAGTTATTGTTATGGATTAATTGTGAATGTTTGTAATTGAAATTCAATTACATTAGTAAAGAATCGATTGTTATCATAATCTAAAAAGTAATTCATACAGCTAGAAATAGATAAATAAATTCTTAACTATTTGAAAAACTTACATCTACCAAATAAAAATTACTTACAAACAAATCAATATCAACGAATACAATGCATGTTAATACTTTACAATTTAAAAGATAAGAAGTTACATGTAAAATTGTAAATGTATCGTATCATGTTAATTCTGAAGGATTAAAACCTCTGCGGTTTTTTTTTCTCATCCATTAAAAATAAAAGTAATTTTTTTATCAAAATTGTGAACTACTACAATATTTTGTGAAAATTCTCCTTTGTTATTTCAATAACTTGTAATTTATTGTCCATAAATGATGGCACCAACACAATTTTAAAAGCATTCATTAACAGATTATTTTGGTATGTAACATATACAAGCTTATAATACGTCTACAAATTTTTATTAACTTGAAGTATGAATACAATTTAGGATCATTTTGAATTTGACTATAAATTGGAAAAAACTTTGCCAATAAAGACCCTGTTTGTGTATGCCAAAAATCTAAAAAATAAAAAACTTTAAAAAGAAAAAGAAAAATATTTTAAGACTCTGTGAATGTTATAGAAATTTTGAAAAATTTATAATTTTTTATATTTTAATATTATAAATATAATTTTATATTTTTCTTATAATTAAAATTTTTAACAATAGTCAAAGGAAGTTATATAAAGTTAGAAAAATATGTTATAATGAATTTTTTACTAATTATAAGAATTTTCTTGACCTAACTTGTAAGAAATGATGAAAATATTTATACTATGATGAAAAATTTTAAATTTTTTCAAACTTTCGAGATATACAAATATCTGAAAATATAAAAAAAAAATCAAAATTTTCTTTTTTCAAAGTTTCATATAAACCTCCTAAAATATGTCCTAATTGTAATATAACACTCAACGAGGTTCAATTTTAATTTTAATTTTACACAAGATTTTAGTGTCATTATTACTTTACAAATACTGATATATAGACTTTTATGATCTCAATTATAGCACAATATTTTATTAAAATAAGTGATAACTTCTAACTAGATCTACAAAAACGCTTAGTTGTTACTCCGCATTTTTAATTTCGACAAACTATAACAAAATCAGGAACCACAGAATCAAATATCAAAATTGTGGGAACCCAAAATTCAGAATCGAAGAAAATATTCCTAAAAAATACAGAATCAAAGATCAAAACTGCAGAAACCTAAAACAGCAATAATAATAGAAACCCAAAATCGTAGGAACTCAAAAAAACTGTAGGATCTTGGAAACCCATCAGTGAATCAGAAACAGTAGCTCGATGATCGGAAGCCCAAAATCCCCAACAATCATCTTCGAAGAACGGATGAGAAATCTTGAGAGAGCGTGGAAGATTCATCTTGGCTGGACGATGTGGAGCGTCGGAAGGGGTGGACAATCTTGAGGCGTTGAGCGAAGTCGAGAGCGGAGTGCCGCATGGTCTCCAGTGAAATCGAGCACCACATCCAACTAATTGTGGTAAGAAATAACAAGTTAAAATATTTATTATTTTTTATATTTTTTACGATTTTTAAAGATACAAATCTTATTTAAAGCACTGTTAATTGAATCTAATGTCAGTGAAAATTTTTAAAAATGAACTTTTACATCAATTCATTTTTACAAAGATACCCACCCAATGTTAAACTTAAAGAGGGTTTGTGTAACTCGAATTTAGTTGAAATTTGTGTGAAATGAAAAAGTAAGGGAACATTTTTAAAAAGTGATGTTTACGTAACATAAAAGGTGAAGGAAATATTTAACCATATAAAATCCTAACATTCACTTACATTCTTACCTTACTTCTCTAAATTATCTTTAATTTTTAACTCGACACCGTGAACCTTAACTCTACGAATACTCTTCTATTACAACTACTTGTGATTGTAAAAATTTTGTAGTAATGAAGCTTATGAGAACTTTGTTGTTTCTATGCTACTCTACCTTCTTTATACAACTTCACATTCTTTGTATGACATCTTTACGTAACTTTACCTTTTTCAATTACATTACTTTAGCAAATTTGATATGTTTACTTCAATTTTGAAATATTTTAACTAATTTTACGACCGTAATAGATACTACTTATTTTTTCAATATTCTAATATATTCTAACTGATTATCTTTTAACAGAATGAGACATATATTAATATATTCTTTTCAATAGATTTTAATGATACAAACAAGACCTAAGTGCCAATATAATTTATTTTGGTACTTGAAACTTTTCTTTTCAACTGAAGAAATCATTTCTATATATCCAAAATTATTATTATTATTTAACATCGAAAAAAAAAAGAAAAAAAATTATTACAGTAGCCTGCGATTATATTTCTAAAATTAAATTAAAACTAAATTTTCCTGGAGAAAACCATGACTTTTCGTAAATATAGCACTGTGGTTTGGTGGACAGATTTTACGGTAAACAATAAACTTTAAATCCAAAGCTTATATTTCTAATTTATTTTTGAACTAAAAAAGTTTTTTAACTTACGAAAAAAATTGATATTAAATTTTAACCATTTAATTAATTGCACAATCTCGTGTAAGTAGTAAACATGGGTAAAGAAAAGAAAGATCGAGGATCCTGTCCCGTGGTCCACGTAATAAATTGTACTCTGCAGTGACAGGATTTTCTGAAAGGTTTTGAATTCTACGTTCCTTTCAAGTACGGCGAAGTAATGGAAGAGCAATGCGCAGCCTGCAGGAGAATTCTTGGGGTCCCAAACGCCCAGAGAAATTCCTCGTCAGACGCAGAACAAGCGCAGGGTAGTCTGTGGAACCCTACGGCATCCGCCCAAGGACGGACCGCCCGGCAAGACAGGCGGAGGCGGTGGCTCTCGGACTCGAACCCATGGAGCGTGCAACTCCGACAACCATACGAGAAACGACGAAAGTGGCACGCAATCCACAGTCACGGGCCTCACCGTGTTCGAAAGCCCGAAATTGGTCCAACTGGAGAAATGGGCCGGGCCTCTCACGGCTGGGTCGAGATGAACGCGGAAGCGCAATTAAGTACGCGATAGAGAGTTTGCTTCTTTGGGTTGGAAAATATAATTCTGAGCTTACGTAATCGCATCGTTCATCTCATAAGGATGATCTTATTAAAAATATTTCACTCTACCTAATGTGATATAAGGTCTATTTGTATACGTAAAAAATATGAGAAACAAAAATATAAGAAAAAAGAAAAGGAAAATTAGGAAACAGAATTTTTTTAAAGATTATTTGTATATATTGTAAATATTCTGTAAAATTAATTTTTTAAAATTATGAATATTTTATATTTTAATATTTTAAATATAATTTCATATTTTTCTTGTAACTATGAATTTAACAATGGTCAAAGGAAGTTAGGTAAGATACATGATGTCAAGAAATTATACTACGATGCAATTTCTGTTAATTACAATAATTTTTTTGACATAATAAGTAAAAAATGGTAAAAAAAAAATATAATTGTAGTTATTTTTCGAAATTTTTCGATATAAATGAACACCTAGAAATTTAAAAAAAAATTCAAAATTTTTCTTTTCTACAATTTTTAACATGCACAACACCCCCACCCCACTCCCCAAACCGAGCTATATGTTTTAAGACATGTAAATTTTCCCATGTTGCATAACCATTTTATGCTTGTCGTTGAATCTAACGGTGAAAAACTGTTTAAGAAGAAATTAATATATGGTTACAGATATGATGGTAGTGCACTTTGTATTTTTAGATTTTTGAAAGATTCGTGGTTATATTGTACTGTAATCTATATATTCCAATATCCATAACACATGTCAAATTGCTTAAGCTTAAATTGAGTATTTGTAAAGATAAAATTTGACCGCATACATCGTCCGGAAAAATTCTGCATGTTTTAACTTCAACATATGTATGTCGAATGCAATCAAACCTTAACAAGATGAATGATGCATCTGCGAGATTGGAATTTTAATATACAAAATTGAAAAAAAATAAATCAAAACTTCCATCATCTACAACTGGGCAAAATAATATGGGCGCCACTATTCTTGACCAGGCTAATCGAACATGCCTAAATCATTACCATCACACATTGAGATTAGAGATATACAATTGGGAAAATTTTAATTCATCGCCATCTGTAACTCTTTCGTCGGATTTCGTAGCTCCATGTAATTGGATTTCAATTTCTTTACTTGCGATAGAATTTCACATTTCCATTGATGCTATGAATTCAGAAATCAAAATCGCATGGCATGGGGTTCGCATCGTTTGTATGTGAGGTATAAGATGCGTTGTACAGTGGATGTAACTTTCAGTTCAGGATGTCCCATTCATCATTTCTCAAATAATTTCATGGCTTAAATGAGATGTGTGGTCTTTTAAGGTTTAAGATTTTTTTAGAGATTTTTAAGGTTTAAAATTTTTAGTATACGAAATATATATATTATCAAATGATGTAATAAGAATTAAGATTTTTATTGTAAAATAAAATAAAATAATTTTTTTTTACTTTAAAAATCGTATCGACTTAAAATACATAAAATTCAAACTCACTTAACATATATACAAACAAAATCTTATTTGCAGCCTAAATGTCAACAAAAAACATCTCTGATAAATGAGAAAGTGGCCACTAAACTGCACAAACATCTATTTTTTGATGATACTGAACTGCTAAAAATCTCAAATATCGATTCTACAGGAAGCTCGAATAAGAAACAATTATTTCGATAAAAATCTCAGGCACTTCTGCCTCAAGGAAACAATGCAGAAGTCACTGGTAGGAGTAAACTCTAAGAGATAACATACCATTTACACACACACATACCATTTATACACACACACACATATATATATATTATATAAACATAAAATACGCCCATGACGTTCATCAGTCTCAGCAATCAAGAAATGGAAAACCTCCTCCTCCACCTCCCAGGCTTTGGCACTTCAACCGCAACATCAACGCTGGAAGTGTCCTTAGAACCCTGCCTAAGGTTGAACGGGTTGAGCTTCCTAAGTGTCTTGGACACGGAAGTGAAGAATCTGGGCGTCTTGAATGACTTTGTCGAAGAGCTACCCGGTCCTTTCTGCAGTGTCGAGATATACGTTTTCATCTTGACAAGCTCAGACTTAAGGGCCTCGTTTTCCTCGGCGAGTGAAGCATCGTCTTTGATCCGGCTCCGTATCACGGTGGCATCATCGGTCAGGGATGGGTGGTGGGTGTCGACGCCACTGCGGAGCTTGAGCTGGTCATAATAGAGTGACTGGAGGACGATCTGGACGGGAAGTCTCTTGTTCTGGGAGGCATGGAGTCGTGCCTCGTAGGAGAGTTTCAGAGGGTCCATTACTCCACAGGCCTTCTCCCGCTCGATCTCATCCAGACCAGGGTGTGCCTGCAAGATTGATGTACATCATCACTATCGATAAGAGGAACGATCAGAGAAGGAATCAAGTGTTCACCTTGAGATAGATGTCGACCGCGCGGTACAGATCGTCGTCGAACCTCCTCGCCGACTTGGGCAGAACGCCAGCAATCCCGGCGAACTTCGAGACGCTAAGGCTCTCGTCGGTGGCAATCTCCCAGACATACGCATCCACCGTCCTCGCCACCTTCCGCAACGACGCGGAGCAGCTGGTTTCATCAGTATCGTATAACGACCCACCCCTTTCTTCCCTCTCTACAAACCCGGCCACGATCCTCTTCAAGCTATCCAAGTCCACGATCCTCTCCCCACTGAAATCCAAGGCGACGGTCAAGAGGTCCCCCACCGACGCTTGATCGAGAACTGCGGAGATCCTTCTCTCCAGCTCCTTCTTGGAGGCCGCACACGCGTCGAGGAAGATGGCGGCGCGGAGGAGGCAACAGAGGAAGCCCACGGGCAAGGCGGATTCCGGGAGAAGTGCAGAGACCAAGGAGTCGAGGATGGATTTCTGGTGAGAGAGTGAGGAGGAAGAGGAGGGAGAGTTGGAGAGGAGGAGGTCGGGTAGGGATTTTTGGGCGTAGGCAGTGACGGCAACGGCGAGGGTTCCGGCGGTCGCGCCACAGGAGCGCATGGCGGCGATGATATTTCGGTGGGAGGGGGGGCTGACGGAGGCCAGCTCGTAGGCCCACCATTCCGGCGGAGAGCGGCTCGGGGATTGGGCCTCGCTGCATGCCTGGAAGGCCCATCAAACATGCACCGACATTTTACAAGTTAAAAAGAAAAGAAAAGAAAATTATCTGTTTACAGTAAATATTAGTAATAATTAATTTAAATATATTGTCGATTAATTCATAAAAAAACATTTTCAGACTGAACAAACATATTTTTATATGATGTTCTTATTTTACTGTGTTCGTTGCCGACGTTCAAAATTTCCTGTATTTTTCAAGAATGGACACCACCAATAACAAGTGATGTTGCGGCAATGAAGATGCCATGCTTCCTCGGTTATGATGGACGAATAGGGTTGAATCGTCTTTTTCTTAAAAAAAAAAAGACATTTTTTTGGCGGAGACAATAGCCTTAAAAGTTGTTTTGATTCAATCGGCAGATGAAAAATGGATTCAGAAGATGATCACCACTTGCAACCGAATCGAAGTTGCCTTTAATTGATAAAAAGGCACGAGGAATTAAATATTAACTACTTTGGATGCAAGCCAGGGCATATGAAGAAATTATAGAAATATACCCGAAACATCTGTATATTCGAAGAAATACGTCGACAACGACGACCAGTACGTACCTTCAGGCTCACGGCGTCCACGCACTTGGGGACGATCTTGAGGTCCTCGGTCATGGGAAGAAGCCCCTCACAGGACCTCAGAACCACCACAGCACCAACCAGGTTGTTCAACGCCGCCTTCTCCAGGAACTCCTCCGTACGTCCGGCAAGGCTTCCGTGGCCGTACCTGTCCGTCATCTCGAGGTGCTCGGCGGCACACCGGAGGGCCGCCACGTTGTGCACCGTGATATCGAAGTTGACTCCGTAACAGAACTTGGCGACCTTGTCGAACGCCTCGGCTCCGCCCGGAAGGCCCGACAGGGTGATCCTCGTCAGATCTGGCGCGCTGGATTCCATGATCTTCCTCCTTATCAACCCGCTCTTCTCGACGAGCATGAACTGCGTGCACGAAATCAATTTCGTGTCATGACCGTCAAAATCGACCATGAACCTCAAAGGGGCGATTCGCTATCTAGTGGTAGCAGGACGTCATGATACCTTGTGGAGTGGGAACTTGGAAGCTCCGACCTGCACGACGACATCGGTGGGTATATCTCGAGTAACGATCCTGCATCATGAAGCACCAGCGATTTCAAAAAGATAACAATCAAATATGTCCGCACGTAACAGAACAAGGAGAGTCCATCATCGATCGACGCTCACCACTGTGCGGTTCTCTCCGCAGTGGAAGACCGTCGAGAAGTAACCATTGGGATCGATGGAGACCTGCCACTGCCAGATGCGGAGGGGTCCGGGCGAGGGGGGGGGGTGTGGAGCTGACCTTCGTGCCTCTATATATCAGAAGAGAAGAAGAACGAGCTACGAACGTTGACCACCGCTGGATCCAGATCTCACCGTCACCGCTTTCCCAAGGTCTTCCAATCGACGACGTATGTTTGTGCATTAAACAACGTAATAAGTGAAAAGGACGACGAGCCGGAAAAAAAAAAAAAAAAATTCATCCATGACCACGAGTCAAATTTCTTATTTCTTTGAAATATTCTATTTTTTTTTCTAATTTTCCAACTGCACAATTCTTTCGAGGCTTCAAGGCAGAAGACAGAAAAGGATATATTTTTCATCGTAAAAGCATTCGTTCTTAAACATGATTTTAGTAAATTTTCTTATAGATATTTTTATTTTTAATCGTTTTATCAATTATTGAAATTTAACTAATTAAAGTTAGTTATTTTTAACTTACAATAACGATCAATACTTATTCTATTTAAGTAAAATTTCTACCATTTATTTGCAAACATCTCGTTTTAAATAAATAGGATTATTTTTACTCTTCTATGTATTTTTGGAGAGATACAGAAAAATGATATATCATTTTTCATTTTAAGTGCCGTTGTCTTGAAACAAATAAAAGGCAACAAAGTATACGTGATATAGGAATATTTGATTTCTTTTCTCGCTGGAAAAGTAATTATTTCAAAGGCGGAGAAGTTTCCTTCGTTTTATTGTCTAGAAAAGCGTCATCTATACCTCATTCGAACATTAGATATTCATCTAATTAATCGAGCTTTCTTGGCATGAAAGATTATTTTTTGACTATAATCAATGACAAATAACTTTATAATTAGAATATTTATAATTGTAATATCCATCCACAAATTTAAATATCATTCATCTGCAAGTCACACAATCAACATTCAAAACCACATTTCTCAACCTCACAAATAAACGGTGATATATCATACATCTAAATGCGATCCACATATATATATTTGTTCTAAAAAAATTAGAATTCAAAAACTTTTTAGTCGGTATAATAATAATAATAATAATAATAATAATAATAATTCAACATCACCAGTTATATTATTTAGTGAAAAATAAAAAAAATTGAAGATATAGATGTTAATGTATAGTTAGACAAATTTTCTTGATGAACAGGAAATGTAGAAAGGTACAAATATATCACAAGATTGTTCGCTATATTTCGTCATGAATCGATGCCATTGCTTTTTTTTTTTTTTTTTAAAGTAAGATTATGCAAATAGCTAAACAATAATAAATAAAGAAATAGCTAAACAAGAAAAAAATTTGTTATTTATAAAGGTAAATAAGGAAGTACAATACAATTCATGTTCAAGCCAATACATTTAGGCCTTGTTTGTTAATAAGATTGTTATATTTTGTATAAACTTTTTGACGTTATTATTATTATATAAATTTTATTTTATAATTTATTATAAAATTTAATCTGTTGTAATTCTACCGATTTTCTTACATAGATAAACCTATTTTCCCTTAAATTTACATAGAAAAGAGCACATCCACTCGTACGTTTCAAACGAACGAGTGGCTGTGGTTGGCGCGTGAAGGTGTGTACCACCGTGGCCCCAGTCATACGCTAGTCATCTTTACTTTACGCAAATGAATAAATAAATAAAAATTTAACGATACGTTACTTTTTTTTAATTCTTTGATTATTTATTAAAATTTTCGATTGTAAATTTAAAAATAACAATTAGTACGTATGTTTAATAACGAAGTATTTTAAATATAAAAATTGAAAATTAAGTCTGGATACAAAATAGAATTAAATTTTATATTAGATTATAAAAAATAAAATTATATAACAATATTAACTTATAAAAATTTACGTAAAATTAGAACCGAAACCAAAATCTTGCTAAACGTAACTAAAAAAGTGATGATTATACGATGATATTCTAACATTACGATGATATATATATTTTTTAATTTATTTTTATTATTAAAATTATTTTTTACTATTAAAATTATTTATCTACAAATTATTATTATTTTATTTCTAAAATGTAAAAATGGAGTTTGCTAAGCGATGCCAGGGCCCAGGGATTTCTGGAAGCAAATCGTTTGGTCGCGGTCGGTGTCGTCCGAGCGGGGCCGCGTTGGTTCTGGCGTCTGCCGGAACGTGTGGACGGAGAAGTCCTGGTAGGGGAAGCACCACGTAGGCCACATGACGTGGCACTCGGCAGTGGGACCCGCCGTAACTTGTCCATCGTGGTTCCGACGGACCAATGGATGTCCACTGCGTTTTTCTTTTGTTTTACGGGTGGCCGTCGACTGCGTTGTGCACGTGATCGGTGATCCGATAGGATCGATTTCTTTTATAGTAATAATATTTTCAGCGGGCACGGACGTGATTCTTGTTCGTTCCTGGTTTTTGATTTTTAATGATTCAACAGCACCAGCTATATTATTTAGTGAAAAATTAAAAAATTCGAAGATATAGATGTTAATGTATATTTAGACAAATTTTCTTGATAAATAGGAATTTTGTCTAATTTATAAATTTAAATAAATTTAAAATTAAAATTAAAATTAATTTTATAAATAAATTTAAATTTACATAATAATTAAAATGATAAAAATCTACGTATTAAAATTTGTGTAATAATAATAATGTTACGTGTAATTTTATAAATTGATTGAAATTAATTTCAAATAAGGCTTTAATTTAGATTTTAAGTTAAACTTTTATAATCATGTTAATACTAAAAAGTAAATCTTTAGAAATAGGTCTCATTTTACTTACTTTCCTTAGATGCACAATTCTTTTTTAGCTTTATCTATATCTTGTGTTATCAACTCTTTTGTTTTCACTCCGTTTTAGATCTTTTCAGATAGATTTTTTTTGCTTCTTCTGTGTTTTGGGATAACTCTTTTGTTTGTGTAAACTATGATAATTATCTTTAGAGTCAATTTGTATATGCTGATAAGAAAAGAAATAACGAGAGTTCAAGAATGGACGAAAAATGAAAATTATGAGATATGACAATAAATTATTTAAAATGAGTAATTTTAAAAATTTGTGTAGAACAATACATTAAAGGTTACAACGTTATTGACTCTTATACAAGTTAGGTGATCAATTTTTTATGTATTTACAATAAAGAACATTGAAAATAAATATTGAAAAATCACATTTTATTTTTATATGTTAAAAAAAATAAAAAAGTAATTTTTCAGCATTTAAAAGTAGATTAATAGAAAATAACTTTCCAATAATTATCTTTTTCACAGCATAAATACCCTCTTAATCTATTTATCGTCCTTAAATTGCAAAAGAAAGTAGCATCGACGTGATAGTGGGGACAACATCATGTGCTTTGATTTTTGTTTTTTTCATACGAATCATACCTTCTTTATTTTGAATAGCAATACTGGTCACTCTATTATTATTATTATTATTATTATTATTATTTTACCTATCACGTCTTTCCTCTAATCCGTAAAGTTTGGTGGCGGCGTTATCAAGCCAGTAATTGGTGGAGGTCTTTTTTCGAAAAATAATATATGTTAAAAAAATAAAGTTAAAATGTCAACGATGAAATTGCGAAATACAAGAGTTTAGTGGAGGAGTTGAATTTAGGATTTTCATTTGCAGTTCTGTCATCTACGCAAGAAAAATATAGATAATTAAAATTTATTTCATGCCCATAAATCCCTACAATTTAAGAAAAAAATTTAACAAAAAATCACGATGATATAGTATTACAACTGTTTTCACATTTAATGCAGAACATATATTCATGATTCCACAATTTAATAATTTTCGATATATATTTCTCAAAGGAAAAACCTGTAAAAGTGGCAAGAATTCTATGCACATATTCAACGGATAATAATAATAATAATAGGGAAAAATGAAACTTTGATTTGGATTTATGATAACCAAAATAATGACAAGTTAGAATAACACAAAAAATGAAAATCTTGACATTCTCGTGAAAAATATTGATAATCTTATTTATTTGGAATTTAAGAAATCTACCTTGACGTTCATGAAAGCTACTTGGATATATTGTCGATTTTCAGATTTTTTTTAAAATTAGTTAAAAATTACTGTACGTAATCTGGAAGATGTATCGATAAGTCTGTCGTATACATGTCATTCGATTCAAAAATGTTTATTAATCACAAATCTGATATTTATAAATCCAAAACAAATGAAGGCCGAGAGTGTTGGAAGAGCGAAAGAGAAAATGACATCAGATTCCGATAAAAAATTAGAAAGAGCTGACAACACGCATCGTCGGAAAACAATAACATGAAAAGTTTTTAAAAATAATGTAGCTAATCTTTCTTTTTTTGCAAAATATACGATAAAATACTTTAATTTTGAATATAATAAATATATCATTAAAATAATCTTAGATTAAAACAGAGGTTAAATTTAAATTTATATGATGACAGATATTAATTAATTTTAAGATGAAACTTTGAGATATTAATTTCCACTGATAAATACTTATTGGTATATAAATAAAACTTTACCAGTGAAGGAGAATGTTGTAAGAGTCTCGTAGTAATTATCACAAGGATTAAACCAAAATGTATATAATGATAAGTTAGTTTTTTATTGTCAATTGATTATAAAATAAAATTCGAATACAGTAAAAAATATAATTATATAATATCAAGAATAAACGATACCAATCGTCTCGGAAGAAGAGAAGGACCGCTGTCGTGAATTGCACAGCAGATAGGTGGATGTCTGTGTGTGGAAAAGTAATTTTATATCAAAAAAAGAGTAAAATTGATATCTTTACTTTTTTATTAATTAATTAATTTTAATAAAATAAAATATATATGATATTGTATGTTACAATAGGTTAAATATTACGTAGAATATTCTAATAAAACATTCAAAAGTTGTAAGGTGTATTGAGAATAGTTTCAAATTAGAAATGAGGTGAATATATTTTTTATTAATTAATTAATTTTAATACGATAAAATATATAACTTGTACTTAGAACTGAGAAGAAGGAGAAGATGCGGTTGTGGGTGAAGGACATCGACATGACGTATATCATTTTTATATTATTTACTATTTATTAGATGTCATAATTTTAAAAAAATATTATTATTTTAATAAATATTATATATTATTATATTATATATTTTATTTATTATTTATCATAATTTTAAGAGAATACTATAATTATAATAAATATTATTTATTATTTTATTACGTATTTTATTTATTATTTATCATAATTTATATATATAAAAAAATAAGTTACTACTTCTCTGTCATAAAACATGTAATTTTTAAAAAATCATTCGTTAAAACGGGGAAACAAATACGACCGCGTCGTCGTCCATTTGCAGTGATGGCGAACAGTGAACGAGAGCAAGAATCGCTGTAGTACATCTCCACCTACGCCGACATTAAAAAAGTAAAAATATTCGAACCGACAGTTTCATTAACCTTCAACTATTTCGCATGGTTTTTTATATATTTACCTTCTTCTTTTTTGCAATGAAGTCGATCCATCCCCGCTCGGCTGCAGTGCTGTGGTTGTGCTCTGAATTCAACACCACGTACGTCTCCATATAAGGATGTATAACTAGGCCGGTCGAGCACAAGCGAAAAAGCAGGCCGGCCAGCTTCCATTTCATTTTCGTGCAAATTTTACGTATCATGAAGAATCTGCATCGAATCCTCTGCCGAAGCGATCGAAGGTGAGGACCGAGGAGGAGGTAAATATGGAATGTTGCCCATGATGAGCATGCCGTCCACATACCTAGCAAAATAATAGTGGATAAGCCATTAATATGACATATGAATAATGATGCCACCTTCAGGAGCCAAAGAGAGAGAGAGACGTATACTTCTTTACAACTTAACAGTGTAACGTGGATCTTACTTAAATCTAACTACGACGTCTGACATATAAGTGCTGTAGTAAGAATATATATGCTTTTTCTTTTCGGTGCCGTCTTAATTTGGTTAGACTAACATGGTTGCAAAGTGTTTGTTTAAATGCGCGCACTCACGCACGCTCTGGTACCTGCGCGCGTATCCGAAAACGATATGTATATTTCTGCCCTAAATCTTTAGTTTCTTCACGGTGCATGATTATGTTCCCCTCTGGATTAAAACCCCCGGAACGTAGTCAAACCACTCAAGCGCTGCCACCACCGAACACATACACATACATGGCCAGCATTAGCCAGCATTAGCGAGGGAAATGGGTTTCTTTTCCTGGACGACGTTTGCCTACTGCTACCAATGCTCCAAATCGCCGGATGAATGGACTGCATACATGGAAAAGCCAGCCTAGACTTGTTTTTGTTTCATGAACTTTAATGATCACTGTCGTCAACTTTGTTAAGTGCTCGTGCTATGCCATCTTTTTTCCTGATAAAGGTGGATTTGTTTCTGGTTAATTCCACTTCGAAAGTCAGTCATCGATCCTGAACTTTTCGTCCATATAAATATTCCACCCCATTCTCTAGGTATTCCGATACTGCATCGATCCTTACATTTGGTTCGTTGGCTGGCTACATATCTGTATATCTGTGTGTATATAAATATATATGGGTCTCCATTCCCATGTGCTGCTGCTCCTCACCCCATTTGCTGCGCTGGCGATGGTGACCCTCAGCTCCAGCAGCGTGGAGGTCGCAGAGGGCAACGGCAGCAACTGCCTGAGCTGGAGGATGGCGGCGGAGACCGGCAACCTGGGGCCGTGGCCGACCGTGCCGCCGCAGTGCGTTGTGCACGTCGAGGCCTACATGGTCCGGGGGCAGTACCGTAGAGACGTGGGGATGGTGGTGGATCTCGTCCACGACTACGTCGAGGGCATCCTCCCCTTGGGCGGTGACGGAAGGAACGCCTGGGTTCTCGACGTCGACGACACTTGCCTGTCCAACCTCCGGTACTACGGCGGGAAAAGACTATTTGGGTACGTACATTCTCGATCTAGTAAATATATATGACGGCTGCTAGCTTAATTAATTACGATATCGTTCACTTCCCTTTATTTCTGCTTTCTTAAAAGTATTTTTATATTTTTAAGATAATATAATATTTATATTTTTTAATTTATTTTTTTATCATCAAAATTCTTTTTTCAACTCTTTTATCTTAAAATCATTTACCTAAAAATCACTCTCTATAAGTTGATGAACAATCTTTGACATACGAAGAACCTTGACATCGTTTGAAAACGATGAATTTTATTTTTTAAATTATTTTATATATCAAATTTTTATATATAAATTTTTATTTTACAATTTATTACAAAATTTTAATATTATTTATAAAATTATTTTTAACTTCAACTCTCCACACGATCATCAGAGTTAGTTTCAACTGAGTAAAGTCAGAAACAAATCATATATATAACTGATAATATATATACATGTATCCACATGTAAAATAAGCATTAGACAACAAAATCATATTGACCATCCAGGGTAAGTAGGTATGGTGCCCCCGTAAAGGTCAATGATTAAGACAATAGAGATTAGTGGTTCGCCCAGACAGATTTTTAATATAATTGAGTACGAATTGCATCATTAATTAATTTGAGAGTTAGTTATGTAATGGCACTTGTGACCTCCAATATGGGAAAATAAACAAAGATTGATTTGTCGAACTGCGTATATTTTTGGAACAGAACGTTTGAAGGGTCCATGCTAATAAGGCTAAACCGTCCTAACTTGGCCTCATCTGTCCTTGATATATTGCAGAGGAGAACCTTACGATAGAGCAAAGTTTAAGGTATGGGCAAAAGGAGGACGCTGTGCTGCAATCCCCGAGATGCTGGGCTTGTACAGAAACTTGGTAGAAAAAGGCTTCAAGGTGTTCCTTCTCACGGGCAGGGACGAGGAAACACTCATGATGTGCACAACCGAAAATTTATTGTCGCAGGGCTTCGTGGGCTATGAAGGGCTCTTCATGAGGTATGCCTAGGTTTTGTTTCTTTAAATATTTTTTACCGTATATCACAATAATCTATAGTAATATTTTTTAAATAATTTAATCATATTGAAAAACGTAAATCTGAATACACGCAAACGGAAACCTAGCATCTGTTACAGCACGCGCGCCCTTACGATTATTCGAGCATGCACCATCACTAATTAACCAACCTTTGTACGTTGTTCATTGATTGTTGTGCTTAGAACAGAGGACCGGAGCACGAGGGCTGGAGCTCACTGTTGTTCAAGACGGAGACGAGAAAGAAATTGGTGAAGGCGGGCTACAGAATTAGGGGTAACATTGGAGACCAATGGAGCGATCTCCCCGGGGATTGCCCTGGCGACCGCAGCTTCAAACTCCCTAACCCCATGTACTTCGTACCTTGAAATCTAGCATCTCCATTTAATTTATGCGAAACCCCAAATGGCGAGGGAGTACGTACGTGCTCAGTGCTCGGTGCTGTCTTTCATCAGATTCGAAACTGATTATTTTCTCATGACCTGCAAGTTCTATTTCTTTTCATTTACCACGTACTTTCATCGGAGATCGAGGAAAGAGAGAGTTACGTAGGTAGATCACCGGTGGAATTAATTAATCACACTGTTATGGATAATGAAACAGAAAAGGCCAAACGCACATTTCTCTCGATCATTTCCTTGCACACATTTCTTACATCTCAATCTAATCAATACAAAAATGAAAAAATAAAAAAATGGAAAAACCAAACGCTCGTAAACTCTAAGAAAGGAATGCATTAATTAGGAGAGAAAAACTAATTGGTATGGAAATTAAAACCAATTACAATTAGATTTTAAGTTAACTTTAGGTTTAAAGTTGACTTATCCTTTTTAAAAAAGAATTTTTTAAATATATATAATAATAAGCTAGGTCATAACTGCAAAAAATTTCGGTCAATTTAACCATGTAGAATTTTCGGCCTACCCATTTTACAAGTATGTTATATAATAAAAATAAAAATACAAATACATTAAAATAAAAATAAACATAAAATATAAAAAATACATAAGAAATATGATAGAATTGTCATAAATCACACTTTTATTCTCTCCGGTGGATCTTGTAAGCAGCGTGTGTTCTTTAAGAACCTAAGTTTATTCTTTTTTAATTAATTTATTAATTAGCTAACCTTGAATCGGGAGATCTCACCAACATCTTCCTGTGCCTTTTTTTTGTTTTAAAAAATATTCTCGAACAACGTCAAGAAGTGGTTCTTGATCACGGAAATCGTACGAACAGAAGACCTTTGTCTTGAGTGGTTGACGTAAGATGTAGTTGTCAATTAAATTGTGTTTAATTAGACTGAAATGTTAAATTACGTCATTGATTAATATGATATTATTTGATAGACTGTATATGTACTAATTTTTTATATTTTCGTGATAGTATAGAAATAATTTTGTAATTTTTTAAAATTTTGTATTTATTTTAATATACTTTTATTAAGTACTATATAACTTAGTAAGTTGAATTTATTAGTAGTTTATGTATAGTTGTAAGTTTAAATCTCATCTTTAATTACTTTTTAGTATTTATAAATTATATTAATTTTTAATAAAATAAAAAATAATTAAAAATTATATCAAACTGAACATAAGTCCACATGGTCCAATACAATCCCAAATAAACAGTAGTATATGGGTCGGTTGCCAACAAAAATGTTAAACATAACCTAACTCATGTAAACCTGACAAGGTCCATTATATTAACATGTATAATGTCAGTTGAATGCCTTAGACTTTTACCATATGAACCTCTCTTCTACTCATAACACAATTTAAAATTAGCTCACCAATAAATTTTTCTTTATTTAAAAAAAGCACACTGACGGTACATTCATCCCAGTAAGTGTTAAATAACCTTAAACGTACAAATAGCAAAACTAAATACCCAAGCAAAAGTCATTCATCTAATAGTGTGCCACATACAGCAACCCACACCTCTGCATCTACTTTTCAATTGCTGCCATTGTTTCTTAAATCAACTTAAACTTTAAATAGGTTGACAACACCTTACATATACAGTGTGTTGTCCCAAACCAATTGAATATACTAGTTAGGCAGAAAAACACTATCCTCGGTTTTTGTTGTTTGGACCTTTTCAGATTTTGTTTTCTTGGTAACTGTGTAATGATGTTGAAACCTCAACCCAAATGATGTAGATGTAGCCATGTTGTTTATCATTGCAAATCAAAAAAGAGGGTTTAATATTTGAAGAGAATATGTGGGGATAGGGATACAGATGCTGAAGATCACAAAGGAATATATATGACATGACATTGAAGGAACTGGAGGAAGAAGGAAGCCGTGAAACTAATATTTAACTCCGTCGTATCTGAAACTAAAAGGTGGCAAGAGCGATATGCACAATACATTGAAAAATCTGTAAGTATTTTTGAAATACTGTGTATTTTGGATGGCAAGTATAAAATTTCCTTAATCTACTTATCATGTAATGGAACACTGCTGTAAAGAAGAAAAAATACCGACAAAATTGGATGTTCATGTACGTGAATATGAACAAGACTTTTTTTTGGCTATCGCATTGTGCCGGTAATAACAAAAGTAGATATAATTGTAAGGGGAGTTGTATAGTATTAAAGTTGGAGTTAATTTTATGAATAAAGTTAAATTTATATAGTAATTAAAGTGAAAAAAATTTATATGTTAAAATTTATATAATAATAATAATATTGAATTAAATGCTTCAATAGAAGCCATGATCCTTCTTTGACTTACCAGCAATAACATAAGCTATTGCTGTTAAAAACCTAAGCAATGAGTAGTAATTTGATTTCAAAATTCAACCGCATCAATCATCGAAACCTCTTTCAACATAATACGCAAGGTACAACAACGACATGCGAACTAGTTTCGATTTCATAACAGGAATGTATTCGACGACTTACCAACACAGTCATTGCAAAAACAAAGGGGAACAAATACACACAAGCACGAAAATATATATTTGGCATCGATAATACTTTTATCAAAATATCAAACTTTAAGGTTTTGTAAAATAGGAGTAAACCGATTAATTAGGAGTATTAGGATGATCACCAAGCACGGTTGCATTTGTGCTTCATCGGCCCTTGGGATCCACGATCTGAGAGAACACCGCGCTAGTTGACATCCCAGTGGAGTCCAGGCTGGTCGTGCTCTGTCCTCCATAGCTCATCGTCGTGCTCGACAGTGTGGTGGCAGTGGCCTCCGAGCTTGAATTCGTCGATAGGTGGTACTCGAGGTCCGTCTTCCCATGACCATCGTCGAAGACAACCGCCCCCGACCCTTCGGCAGTCTCCTGCAACTGCAAGGCAAACTCGAGATTCCAGAGCACGTCTCCCATGGAGGGACGTTCGGCTCCGTTGTCGGCCAAGCACTTCTCCGCCGTCCCCGCGAACTTCTTCAGACAATTTGGGGCGATCTTGCCGCGGAGATACGGGTCGACCAGCTGATCGATGAATCCCTTCTTCTGGCAGTGAAGCGCCCACTCCGCCAGACTCACTTGCTCCTTCGGCAGCTGCGTGTTGAGAACGGGTCGGGCACACAGAACTTCAAACAGCACCACACCAAAGGAGTAGACGTCCGACTTCTCCGTCAGCTGTTGGCGGCGGAAGTACTCCGGGTCCAGGTAACCGAAGCTGCCCTTCACAACAGTGCTTACGTGTGTGTTGTCCATAGCGGGACCCGACTTGGAGAGGCCGAAGTCGGAGACCTTCGCCACCCACTTCCCGTCCAGGAGGATGTTGGTCGTCTTGACGTCCCGGTGGATGATGGTATGCTTGGCGCCGGTGTGGAGGTAGTGTAGTCCGCGGGCAGCTCCAATGCATATCTCCAACCGTTGCTTCCAGGGAAGCGGCGGCTTCTGGGTCTTGTACAGGTGCTCCCGGAGAGTGCCGTGGGCCATGTAGTCGTACACCAGGATCATCTCCCTGTTTTCGTCGCAGTAGCCGATGAGGGACACGAGGTGGAGATGGCGCAGCTTGGACAGCATCTCTATCTCCGTCTGGAACTCATGGATGCCTTGCTGAGACGTTCGGTTTGCCCGCTTTATGGCCACCTTGGTGGAACCATTGTCGATGCTTCCCCTGTAAACCTTGCCGAACCCACCAAGGCCGAGCAAAAGGCTGTCGTCGAAACCGTCGGTCGCCACCTCGATCTCGGCAAACGAGAAGTGGCGGCAAAGATTCGACGGGAGAGACGAGGCGTTGCTTCCGGATTTGGTGGTCTTCCCGGACTCTGCCGAGTGCGAGGTGTCGCGAGCGGAAACTGGCAGCCACGGCATCTCGCTATCAACATCATCAGACTGCTCAGATTCTTGCTTTCTCCGACATCGCCAACATAACACAATCAAAAGTAATGACAAAAGCGCAAAAGTCGAACCACCAACCACCCCGCCGATTATGGCTGGTAGCCGACCACCCTTGCTCGTCGTATTACTGGGTAGAGGCTCGTTCCGGTTTTGATCTGGTGGTATTGGATTCAAGCCCGCAAGATTGCCATCGGATGGATCGCTCAACTTGAAGATCTCCACTCCATTTAAAATCGCATCAAGGTATTGTGATCGAGATGCTGTGTTTGGGTGCAGAGCGAGCCAGATATCTCGTTGACTACTTCCGTCGACGAAGTTCACAACGAAGTCCCTGAACACTGGAACCCCAATGCCACCGTCGCCTCCATTATCAGCCTTGCTCGCAGCTATCACATCAAATGCTTGGGCGGCTGTCATGTTGTTGATGAATATGTCAAAGACCCTCTGATTGTCCTTTGTGAATAGATACTGGATCTCACAGAAATGGAGCCTCACTAGGTAGAAGAACCCCGGATCCACGGTGAAGTACCAAGTGAGATTGTACTTCAAGTTAATCGAATCGTTTGGACCCATCGATCTTGCGGTGGCGTACACAACCTTCGGCGCAATGGACCGGACGAAGCGATTCGGGTATGTGATGGTTACCTTATTGTCCTTGGCATACGACACCCCCGCTCCGAATATGTTGTTGTCGTCGTCCTTCCATTCACGGAACAACCTTGAATCCTCGGCAGCGGAAATGTATCTGCCTCCAACGTTGAGTCGGAACATGTTCTCAAGAGCTAGTTTATTATCGACAACATCATACGGCTGACGCGTTCCAAGGAGGAGTGCAGGTTTCGTAGAAGTAAAGATATCTGGGATGGGTACGATCTCGATGCCATTAACGAAGGCATAAGAATCAGACACGTTTGGCGACGGAGCGAAGGTCAGGTTCAGGAAAGATGACGACACGTCGATGGAGTACTCGCGAACGATTCGATTCAGCCCAAGAGCCAGGGCGGTCTGGGAGGTGCTGAAATTTCTCAATAGTGTGAACTGAGCAGCGGTGACAGAAAACCTGGCAAGAGACTTGGCGTGGTTGGTGTAGTCGACGGGGTTGAAGTGAAGGCGGAGGAACACGCGACCAGGAGTGACAGGGACGGTGTAGGTGAAGTTGGAGGAGAAGAACCTCGCAGTGGTGTAGGGGATGCCAAGCCCATTCGTCTGACTGGTGGGCTCGTCCGTCGAGTCTCTGGGAAACGAGGGTGCGAACTCAGAGCCATCGTCTCCCGTCCACTTAATTTTGTAGGCATCGGCGCGCTGGCCGGTTCCACCGCCACAGTCGATGAAAAGGGGGGCGGAGCTGTTGCTGGCACTGGCCGCGGTGCTGTTGCCTGCCGCGGATACGACGGGCATGTAGAAGGACGGTGATGATGATGATGAACACAAGAGAATGCAAACGCCAAGCAGCAGCGGCGGCGGCGACTGATGATTCATCGATCGGCCTCGACTGGGATAGCTTAGCGCACACAGATGGACACACTGCTGTAGCAGCAAGCAGGATTTCGCAGTTGATATGTCGTGAAAGGATTAAAACAAAAGAGAGAACGAATTGAAAAGGAAAGCAAGCCCCAGTTCTTCATCATCATCGTCGTCGTCGATCATCACACTAGGAAGTCGATAAATTAAAGAAGAGGAGGAATCGGGAAACACATGATGGATTTTGCGAGTCCTCATATATTTCAGCAAGTCATTATTCAACTAAGTGTAAGTTTACCATCGATCATCATGTGAGAGACGGAAAGATGCGAGAGAGTATTGCTTCTCACCTGCCAACCGGACCGGAGAGAGTAGACCAGGATTTGCTCCCCTTCTGGCTTCTACTTGAGAACAAGAGAATAAAAAGGCAGAGGAATTTATTGTTTCAGCTTCAATCTCAAAAGCCGAGGAAGGTGCAGTACTTTTCTGGCCCGGAGACGGGATCGAACATCCGAAAGCGCCTCTATCGTGACCGTTGATGGGAAACGATCTGGTGGTTTGAATGGTCCGATTGGAAGTTGCGGTTGTCCGAGTGCTGGAACGCACTACGCGGCATCGTTGCTCGTTTGTGCGTGTTAGGACGTCGGCGACGTGTCAGCAGCTGTATGGCACTAGTTTTTCGTTGCGTTGTTCGGACTTGACGACCTGTGTACCACTTTTCCGGTTTCCGCTACTCGTTAAAACAAATATAATTATATCTCACGTAATATCTTAATTTGAAATCTATTGATTTAAATTAAATAAAAATAGGTGAGTTTTATCTTATATAAAACTCAAGTTAAATTAAACTAAAATGCATAAATTCTACGTTACGAAGGAGATTACGTAAAAAATAAATTAAACTTAATATAGTTTCACCTTATATTTAAAATTGAAATCAAAAGTTTATAAACTTCAAGTAAACTTGAAACTTGTCAAATCAAAATACAATAGTTTCACGTTAAATTAAAATTTAAATGAAATTAAACAAAAAATTAACTAAATCAAATCTAAAGTTTCGTACTAAATCTTCGAAATTAAAAATAAAATAAAATTATCTAGACTAACTTTGTTTGACATAGTTGAGGGTGTGTTTGTAAGTTAATTAGAAGTTGAATTTGCTAAAAAAAATAGTTGTACATTAAAATATCCTTAGAATTAAGATTTTTATAATTTTTTAATAAAATAAAATATATGTGATATTAAATATAGCTATACATGTTATACGCACGATGTTATATAGATTATTTTAACGTGGAACTTACTATATAAATATGTTAAGAAAAATAGTTTTACATTGAAATGATAAGAAAAATTGCTATGTTTATATTACTTATAAGTTTTTATTACTTGTTAATTAATTTTAGTAAGATAAAATTTATAATTATTAAATGAAATTAAACTTGAAGATTTATATATAAAGATTTATACGATGAAAATTTACGTAAAGTAAAAATAAAAATGGGAAATTATTATCAAATGAAGTCTCGATGTATCGTCTGTTTCTTGTGTCAACAATTTGGACGACGTACTGGTCAAATCTGGTGGCTTGCGCTTATATTCATCGTTTTGTTTTTATCCATGGTGTTCTATCTACTTTTGAGGTCGATGGTGGTATCTGTAGACCGTGGTCATGCATTTCTTTAATGTAATATTACTTTGAAAAATAAAAATAAATTTTTGCTATCTCTAACCTTTGTCGTTTTCTTATTAAAATTTGGAAATAAGATTTTCTTTGAACCGGCAGTGGGTTCATAGCCGGTTCTTTTAAATTTATACCAGTGATGGTGAAATATCAAAGTTCTTCGTATTTTTTAAAAAGAGTTAAAGGCTGATTAATAATATAATTGACGCAATTGTTGAACTAGAAAAGGTTAGAACAAATAAAAAGAAGGTTTCAATGGATAGTGAATCAAAATAAGAGAACGAGGACAACCGAACAAAAGGCTCCAAATAGAGATTAAAGGAAAACCAAAGAAAGAAATATTTTTAAAAGTACTCTCAAATTAGAGTCAAAGAGATCCCAAAAAATAATTAGCAAAGCAACAATCAAAGAATTAATGATTAGTGATTTCTCGGCAAAGATTACAAATATCGTAAATAGAAAATTCTAGCAAATTCTTTTTGACCACATTAGATTCGGTTAAAAATTTGTCAGTGACTTGTATTTTTAAAATTAGTAAAAAATGGTAAAAATTTAATCTATTATTTTTTATTATTTTTAAAAGTACAAATTCCCCTTAACAGTGAACCAGACAAATAATTTAATTTCAAGCAAAACTTTTCTTTTCTAGATTTTTTTTTAAAAGGAAAGCATAAACCCTGTCACAAATTGTTCTATAGAAAATATTTAGACACCAAACCAAGTGATTTTATCTTGATCGGAGGATTGGTGAATAATATTTATGACATAAAAAAAGTTACAATACTAGAAGGTACGATGCTAAGGAATTGGGATTTAATGTCAAAGGTCTTTATATTGTATAATTCTATTAAATATATATATATATTAGTTATATAATATAGTAAGTTTTAAATTTAATTCGACAATAAATATAACAAATAATAATTTAATTTTCTGTATTATTGATGTATCATACATTAGTTGTTATATCATAATAGGAGGGTTGACCATTTTTGATTATGATAAAAATGTTGTTGTTTTAAATACATTAGTTGTTATATCATAATATATTTGCAACTTAATTCTAATAAGATTTGTTATGTTACATCAATTAGTTGTTATATCATCAATGATAATAAGAGAGTTGATGTAATAAAATTTGTTACATTATATCATTATAAGAATGCCAATATTCAAATCTTATTAGAATTAAGTTACAATATAGAGGAAGTTTGTGTATTTAGAATTAATAGAAAATTACGTGAAATGATAAAATTTTTGTATCATTTCATGTAATTTTTTATTAATTTTAAATGCACCAACCTCTACTGACTTCTCTTAACATTCACTTGTCAATGATCACATAAAAGTTCTTGCAATACTTTTGTAACAATTAACATTTAGTGTAGACATATCAAAGTTAACACGATTTGATGAGTCGTGTCTAGGTTAGGTTTTTACGTTTTCGTGTTAGCATGATAAGATATGTGAGCTGATACGATATAATACGGAAATAATTTTATATTATTTTAAAATTTTATATTTATTTTAATATATTTTTTAAGTTATATATATTATATATAGCTCAGTAGTTTGAGTTTATTAATAAATGATACATAATTGTAGATTCAAATCTCACTTTTAACTATCTTTTAGTATTTATAAGTTATATTAATGTTATATTAATTTTTAATAAAATAAAAAATAATTAAAAATTAAATTGTACTGGACCTAACTTGGTTTGATTCAACACTATATATTATAACATTCTACAATATCATTTAACAAATAACTTTAACGTTATTTACTATTCATTAGATGCGACAATTCTTAAAAAAATACTATCATCGTAATTTTTAAAAAATACTATCATTACATTAATATAATAAATATTATTTATTATTTTATTATATATTTTATTTATTATTATAATAAATATTATTCATTATTATTTTACATATTTTATTTATTATTTATCATAATTTTTTTTTTTAAACGATCATCACTTTTTTTATTATAAATTACGTAATTTCTATAAAAAAATCGTAAAATTCACCGAACCCACCTAAACTCACCCAAACACATACAAAATCTCTTTTTCTTTGTGGGAGCCCTAGGGTAGAACGACGGGTGCCGAGGCTTCTACACCAAACCCCCTCCACCAATCACCGTCCGCCCACCTCCAAGGGCGTGGTAGCTGCTGAAATCGCGTGGACCGACGACCGGCGGTGAAAGCTTGTGCGAGCGGGAGCGGAGCGGCGTGTAGGGCCGTTCGCACGAGGTGGGAACTCCGGTGGAGCGGGCGTACTGCCGGTGCACGAAGACCCACTCACTTGAAGGCGTGGTTGCACCTCCGACTCAGCAACTCTACGTTTTCTTGGGGGTTATCTCTTTTTTCTTTATTTTACCTGTAATTTCAGTAGGTTATCTCTTGATTCATTCATCATTTTTTGCATATTCTCGTTAATACTTGTAGAACCTGGTTAATTGATATTTATGCATCTCGTTTGGGCTGATATTAGGGATAAAAGCACCTGTGCTGCAGTTTTTATTTAAGGTTATCTTTAGTTGTTAGCATTAGGTTAAGAGTGTAGAACATAGTTATTTCTCTAGTACTCGTGC
>JAMKPZ010001747.1:0-21104 GCA_024699675.1 Amphibolis antarctica | reverse complement strand
GGCTGGCCAGTTCAAGGAACCGGCCCCCATTTCCCCAAAACCCCTCATGGCTGCACATGGAAGGGGGAAACAGCCGGCAAGCCGCTGGCTGGCCAGTTCAAGGAACCGGCCCCCATTTCCCCAAAACCCCCATGGCTGCACATGGAAGGGGGAAACAGCCAGCAAGCCCTCGGCTGGCCGGTTCAAGGAACCGGCCCCCGTTTCCCCAAAACCCTCCATGGCTGCACATGGAAGGGGGAAACAACCGGCAAGCCGTCAGCTGGCCGGTTCAAGGAACCGGCCCCCTGTTTCCCTAAACCCCCATGGCTGCACCTGCAGGGGGGAAACATCCGGCAAGTCGCCGGCTGGCCGATTCAAGGAACCGGCCCCTGTTTCCCCAAAACCCCCATGGCTGCACCTGGAAGGGGGAAACAGACGGCAAGCCGTCGGCTGGCCGGTTCAAGGAACCAGCCCCCCCGTTTCCCCAAAACCCCTCATGGCTGCACATGGAAGGGGGAAACAGCTGGCAAGCCGCTGGGTGGCCGGTTCAAGGAACCGGCCCCTGTTTTGCCAAAACCCTCATGTATGCGCATGGAAGGGGGAAATAGCCGGCAAGCCGTCGGCTGGCCGGTTCAAGGAACTGACCCCCGTTTCCCCAAAAACCCATGACTGCGCAAATGGGTCGAGAAGGCAGCCGATCAGCTGTTCGGGTGTACGAACACGTACGACTCGACGATCCCCGTACATTTTTCCTGGAGACGTAAGTCTACCCTCCCGGGGCCTCGGAAAAGTTTCCGGGATAACACCACTGGCAAGGATGCTGGCGGCGGCAGTTCGGGTGTACGAACACGTATGACCCGACGGTCCTCGTACGTTTTTCCGGGAGATGTAAGTCTACCCTCCTGATGCCCCGGAAAAGTTTCGGGGATGACGCCACCGGCAAGGATTCCGGCGGCGGCCGTTCTGGTGTACGAACACGTACAACCCGACAGTCCCCGTACATTTTTCCGGGAGACGTAAGTCTACTCTCCCGATGCCCCGGAAAAGTTTTCAGGATGACGCCACCGGCAAGGATGCTCGCGGCGGTCGTTCAGGTGAACGAACACGTACAACCCGACGGTCCCCGTACATTTTTCTGGGAGACGTAAGTCTACTCTCCTGATGGCCCGAAAAGGTTTTCGGGATGACGCCACTGGCAAGGATGCCGGTAGCAGCCGTTCGGGTGTACGAACACGTACAACCCGACGGTCCTCGTATGTTTTTTTTCGGGAGGCATAAGCCCACCCTCTCGATACCCCGAAAAAATATAAGTCCTCTGTTAAATCCCATGCTTTTACAGACGTGAAGAGAAAAAGGAAGGGTGAAACAGCCGCCAAGCCGCCGGCCCCCGTTTCCCCACAAACCCCCATGGATGCGCATTGAGGGGGGAAACAGCCGACTTGCCGCTGGCTAGCTGGTTCAAGGAACCGGCCCCTGTTTCCCCAAAAACCCCCATGGATGCGCATGGAGGGGGGAAACAGCCGGGTTGCTGCTGGCTGGCCGGTTCAAGGAACCGGCCCCCGTTTCCCCCAAAACACCCCCATGGGCGCGCATGGAGGGGGGAAACGGCTGGCAAGTCGTCGGCTGGCCTGTTCAAGGAATCGGCCCCCATTTCTCCAAAACCCCTCTTGGCTGCACATGGAAGGGGGAAACAGCCGGCTTGCCGCCGGTTGGCCAACTCAATGAACCGGCCCCTGTTTTCCCCAAAACCCCCCATGGGCGTGCATGGAGGGGGGAAATAGCCGGCAAGTCGCCAGCTGGCCGATTCAAGGAACCGGCCCCCGTTTCCCTAAAACCCCCACGGCTGCACCTGGAAGGGTGAAACAGCCGGCAAGCCGCCGGCTGGCCGGTTCAAGGAACCTGCCCCCGTTTCCCCTAAACCCCCATGGCTGCACGTGGAAGGGGGAAACAGCCGGCAAGCCGCCGGCTGGCCGGTTCAAGGAACCGACCGCCGTTTCCCCCAAACCCCTCATGGCTGCACATGGAAGGGGGAAACTGTTGACAAGCCGCCGGCTGGGCGGTTCAAGGAACCGGCCCTCGTTCCCCCAAAAAACCCCATGGATGCGCATGGAGGGGGGAAACAGCCGGCAAGCCGCTGGCTGGCCGGTTCAAGGAACCACCCCCCCCCATTTCCCCAAAACCCCATGGCTGCACCTGGAAGGGGGAAATAGCCGGCAAGCCGCCGGCTCGCCGGTTCAAGGAACCGGCCCCCGTTTCCCCAAAACCCCTCATGGCTACACATGGAAGGGGGAAATAGCCGGCAAGTTGCTGGCTGGTTCAAGGAACCGGCCGTCGTTTCCCCAAAAACCCCCATGGATGCGCATGGAGGGGGGAAACAGCCGGCAAGCCGCCGGTTGGCCGGTTCTAGGAACCGGACCCCATTTCCCCAAAACCCCATGGCTGCACCTGGAAAGGGGGAAATAGCCGGCAAGCTGCCGGCTGGCCGGTTCAAGGAACCGCCCCCCCCCCCGTTTCCCCAATACCCCGTGGTTGCGCAAATGGGTTGGGAAGGCAGCCGGCCAGCTGCCGGTCAACTGGTACAAGTTGCCGGCTACCGGTTCGCCGAAAACCCATCCTTTTCTCCCCTATTCACCACCGGATCCAATATGGATCCCCATTTTGTTCAATTCCCATTTGTTTACTTGATTCGTGTTTTCATCGGAAGGGATGCGGTTATCCCTCTAAACACCCTAGAATGTCTTCTAAGGTAAGGCCGTACGTGGTCGGATTGACTATCGTGTTTTCCGTTTTAGAGCTGAAGAGAGGCCAGGAATGCCCGGGCTGTCTGGGGGTACCTAACACCTTCCCCAACAGTACCCTGAGCCTCGTATCTAGTTCTCTCATGTTACACGACTTTACGTGATTCTCGTGGTTTTATCACTTCGATGGTGGAAGGGCACTTTCCCATCCGGTTTTCCTTGTTTTCTACCCAAAAATAAGGTGGCGACTCCGTTCAACGAGCCATCAACCGCACGTGGTGATGCGCTCATAGAAACACCTTTCAATTCTCTGTACCTCGGTCCATCTGCAGACGGGGCCGGCGGAAACCCATGGGCTTCCGGGTGATAGCCGGATGAAAGAGAGGGTACAAATTTCAATTTCAATTTGAATTTATACACAGTTTAAGCTCTTGTTTAGGAGTAAGTTGTATTTAATTTCGAATTTCATTTAAGATTTATAGATAGTTTGAACTCATATCTTGGAGTATTTCAATTTAATTTAAATTTTAAATTTATAAACAGTTTACGCTCTTGTATAGGAGCAATTTCAGATTGAATGTTTTTGTATTTAATTTATAAACGTTTTTGATATTTTATATATTTTGTCTAAAACATTTAGAATTTATAGATAGTTTAGGTTCTTGTATAGGAGCATTTTGTATTTTGATTTAAATTTATAAATAGTTTAAGCTCTTGTTTAGGAACAATTTGTCTTTTTTTTAGGTTTATTTAAGTTTATGGATAGTTTAAGCTCATATCTAGTAGGGAATTTGATTTTAATTTCATTTGTGGATAGTTTAAACTCATATCCAGGAGCGCTTTCATTTTGATTTTTAATTTAAATTTATAAACGTTTTAGATATTTTATATATTTTATCTAAAACATTTAGAATTTATAGACAATTTAGGCTCCTATCTAGGAGCGTATTTTATATTTATAGGTAGTTTAAACTCTTGCCCGGGAGTAATTTGATTTTAATTTTGTTTGTGAATATTATTTCTTAAGTTTCAGTTTAATGTCGCATAAGACTTTAATTGGACAGTTGATTTGATTTATTTTAATTTAATTGCTATAAGTTTCAATTTTGTGTGAAACTTATCAATTTCGTTTAAAGTTCGATTTAATATGAAAGCCACAATTTAATGTGGAGCTTACGAGGTTTCATTTTTGAATTTGGTATGATTTGAGTTTCAATATGATGTGAAACCATATTTTATTTATTCTTATAAATATCTATATGAGGAGAAATTTATGTATTTTGATTTGATTTGTAGTAAGGTTTAATGTGGCATGACACATATACTTGGTTGATTTGATTTTGTAAAGTTTCAATTTAATGTGAAACTTGGATGTATATTTTGCTTTATAAGATTTCAATTTAAGGTGAAACTAAGTTTATAAGTTTTAATTTAAGTTTCATTTTACCGTGAAACTCATATTTTAGTTTCGATGTTTCTTTTTATATGGATTTCAATCCAATTATTTGTAATTTGTCTCTTTTCTTTTAAAGTTTCAATTTAATGTGAAACTATATGTATATTTTGTTTAGAAAGTTTTAATTTGATGTGAAACTTTATATATTTGATTTTGAGTTATATATTTCATAATTTTGGAAGATTTCAATCTATTATGAAATCTTATATATGTTTATATTTTTGTTTGAAAGTTTCATTTAATGTGAAACTTCATGCATGTTTTTTAAAAAAGTTTCAATTTAATGTGAAACTTATAAGATTTAATTCAATGTGAAACTTATAAGATTTAATTCGATGTATTGATTTGTTTTCCCTTTTTTTAGTTTGTCTTTTAAATTTCACAAATAGTTTAGGCTATTGTTTAAGAGTGATTTGATTTTAGGTATATTTAAGTTTATGGACAGTTTAGGCTCATATCCAAGAGCATTTCAATTTTAATTTTTAATTTTGTATGAATTCCAATTTAATGTGGGATTCCAAATATTTAGTTTAGTCTGTTGGAAGTTTCAGTTTAGTGTGAAACTTCAAAGATTTCAATTGAGTTGGTTTAATTTCCTTTTCTTAAAATTTTGACTTGAGTTTTGATATAATGCGAAACTTTTATATGTCAAACCAAGTTAGTCCAGAAAATCTTATATTTCCTTTTAATTTCGATTTAATGCAAACCAATTTAATTTAGTTTGATTTAGTGGTTTGTTTTGTTTGATTTCCACTTAAGTTTTAATTTAATTTGAAACTATTATGTTTTAATTTGATAAACTTCAAGTTAATGTGAAGCTTATAAATTTCTGATTTCAATTTCAAGTTTCAATATAAAGTGAAACCATATCATTTTAATTTGTTTTTACATAATAGTTTACTTAAAATAGAACTTATGCTTTTTTAATTTAATTCGGCGTGAGCTTTATACGAGGTAAAACTCATGCACTTTAACTTAGATTAATGAGTTTTCAATTTATCATAAAATCATATCAATCTGGATAAGTTTCAATTTAATGTAAAACTTCATATTTATCTTAACATGGTTTTCAATTTCTAGTGAAATTTAATTCCACTTTTGAGTTTGAAAATTTTCAATTTAATGCGAAACTTGACAATTTAATTTCAATCTTAATTTAATAAACTTCTGTTTAATGTGAAGGTTTACAATTTTGATTTTAGTTTCATAAATTTCAATGATTAAGAAACTTAACTTTGATTTCATATGTTTTAGTCACTATGAAACTTTATGGTTTCAATTTCAATCTATTAAGTTCTAATTAACTTGAAACTTAATAAATTACATTTCATTTTATAAGTTTTGATAAATATGAAATTTAATAATCTCATTTTCAATTTCATAAGTTTCAATTAATGTGAAACTTCATGATCCTAATTGAACATGCTAAGTTTCGATTTAAGGTGAAATTAAATATGATTTAGAAGGAGTTCAATTCATTATGAAACTCCATCGATGTTCAATTTATAAGGTAGAATTTGTAACATTTCAACTTAGAATATTGATGAAACCTTATAAATTCTGAATTTAACATGATAATTTAATGAGTAAGTTTTAATTTTCAGTAAAACTTATCATATCACGTCCTTTTATATTTTGTTTCATGTATTTTATTTTTTGTAAAAGTTTCAATTTCATGTGAAACTTATTAGTATATTTTTTGTTTACTTTTGTTATTAGGTTTTGAATATCATATATTTTCAATTTAGTATAAAAATCTATACAATAAGTTTTAATTTAGATTTTTTTTTACATGTATTTTTTCTATTTTATTTTCATTTGTTTTTTTTTAATATTTTCATTGTATTTCTTTTGTTATTTGGGCTCATTCATTTTTTTTTCAATTTTTCTTTAATGCATGGCCCTACCCACGACTCACTTCTCCTTCTTCACAATGGGTGCTGTGTGGCGAGGTCATTTCGACCATGCACTATTCTTTGCATCCCTCCTCCTGCCAAGTGACAATTTAGGACGACACATAGGCGACTGGCGGGAGCGTGGCAGGAATGAGCGGCGATCAATGAGGCTTCGGTGAGGAAATGTAGTGGAAGACCAGTGATGAAAGCGGGATGCTGGCGATCTCCCTTTTTTTCTCATTTTTTCTTTTTTGTTTTCTTTGATCACTCGGTTATGTATTTTTTTATCCTTTTGTTTCTTTTGTGTTCTCTTCCATTTTTTATCAGATCTGAAGTTTCTCCTCTCGATTCGACATTTTTGGTTTTTTTTTACATTTATTTTTTTGATCCAAGGTTTCCCCTTCCTCAATTAGGGTTTTATTTTATTTTTAGATCCAAGCTTGTTTTCACCAGATCTAGGCGTTTTCCTTTAGATCTAGTACTTTTCTTCCTTGTCCTTTTGAATCTGAGCTTTTGTTCCTCGGTTAAGGCTTAGGTTTTTTTTGTTTGGTTGTTTTTTTTTTTGTTCTTGTGGATTTATGATTTCTTTTCAGATTTACTATATTTTTTTTGTTTTTTCTGATTCGAGCTTTTCCTTATATTTATTTTTTGGTTACTTGATTTGAGGGTTTTCCTTCCTCAGCTAGGGTTTCAGCTTCTTCTTTCTTCTTTTTGTTTTGTAGATCTAGGGTTTCTATCCTAAGATCTCTTATTATTTTCCTTCGATTACCCAATCTGAGCTTTCTTCACATAGATCTGATGTCATTTTCTACAAATCTACATTTTTTTTGGTCTCATTTTCTCTTTCTTTTTTTTGAAAACTTGGTTCAAGCTAGGCTCTTTTTTTTTGCTCAGTTGTTGTTGACTTGTTTTTTTTTCTTTTTGTAGGTCAGGAACATCCGACCTTGCGCTTGCCAAATTTTGAGTGACGAGCAGTGGAGGAGGCCGATTTTAATGTGGCAGAACAATCGACGGCGATCGTGTGGGTGGACGGCTAAGATCAAATCATGTCTGGAACTGCTATCGAATGGTGCAGAGTGAGTCTAGGTAAGTTTGAGAAATTAGTTTTTTTTTTTCTCAACCACTTTTTCTTTTTATGTTTTTTTTTAGTTATTTTTCCTTTCTTGGGCCTAGGTCACGAGCCCAATGTGTTTTTTCTCCTTTTTGCAAACTTTTCATTGTCGAGCTAGGCCTATTGTTTTTTCTCTTTCTTTTGTGTTATTTTTTTTGTGATTTTGGGCTAGGTTTTATATTCTCCCTTTTTTTCCTTTTGTCCAATGGGTCGGGCTTTGCTTCTTTTTTTTTTTTTTTAATGGGACAGGCCCTTCTTTCTTTTCCTCTCCCTCTACTTTCTTTTTCTTTACATGGGTCTTCTTCTCTGACAACCTTTGATGGTAGAGGCTAGGGTTCCGGTGAGGTTCGATCATCGACTTTTTTTGTTTTTGCTTTGTTTTTTTTACATTCCCTTGTCTTCTGGTATTTCATCGAACAAAGTTTCCCCTTAGGTTTTGGACTTTGAGGGTTTTTTTTTAAAAAAGAAAGGGGGATGGGAGACAACTTCGGTGGTGCCCCCTCATCCCGACTTTCCTAAGAGGTGAAATGAAGGAGAAACAGAGGAGGGCAGCTTCGGTGGTGCCTTCCTTCCATCATCCCCTCAAGTGTAAAGCCGAGTAAGAATCAGTGGAGGGCAGCTTCGACAGTGCCCCCCTTCTGATCCTTCGATGTGCATACTATTTTACGTTATGTTTTCCCATTCCTTCTTCCCTTATCATGCTCTATTTCTCACCTTGAGATGGCGGTGATTGGTTGCTTACAGGTGAGCGAACGGTGGAGGGAGTCACATGCGAGCGGAGTTGGTGGCATGCGGTAATGGTCGATGCTTCAATTCTGGTGGACTGTCGACATGGGATTGGCCAACGAGCATCTTTGTTGGAGGCTAGTTTCAGGCAAGCGAGTTCCCAAAGGGCTGTAGTGTTGCAATTGCACGACGAGGAAGTCCGAGGCCATAGCTCCCCCTTTTCCTCCCCTTGACCCTGTCCAATATTTATAGACAAAGATGGCCGCTAGTTGAAGGTTGGGGTCGTGACGATCGTGTTGGACGTGGAGGCAAGCGATCATGGAAGACAAGGAGATCATGGGCGGCGGAGGATTTTTCCACCAACGTGTGGAGCTTATGTTGCTACTCTTGTATATGTTGGAGTGTATATGTATATATATATCTATATATATATATATATTAAAACACGTTGTATAGAGTTTCATATATGGATTGTAATTTTATTAGTCCATGGTTAGGATTGTTTGAAAATTTTTTTTTTACCCTTTTATAAATATAATGAATTGGATTTTAATTAGATATGTGATTTTTTTTTTGATTTGAACAACATTAAAACCTAACTATAAGAATAATAACGTTAAAAGTGATTTTACAAATCCATCCAACCAATTCTAAACGAAGCTATAGTCGTTATAAAAATGAGTACAGCATGCATGGATGCAGTTGGATGGTGGTTAATTAGGGTTTGGTGTTCTGAAAATTTGATTCGCTAACAGCTGGCCGGCTGTCGGCGCACGCCCTATGCTAGGGAGCTAGGAAGAGTATATTCGGCGGATACGCCACCGGCAGCCAAATATTCCAGGCATGCCTTTGTCCCCCGCAGCGCCCTTCCATTAGTAATTGTTTGATTGCTCCCCCGCCACCGATCCATCTCCCTTCATTCGCGATGGGCCGAGGACGATCCATGTGCGCGGGGTCCGCGGTGGGTCAAACTCCTGGCCTCCACATAAGACTAATTTTAATATTTTCCGTTATTATTATAAAAAGAACCTATGTTGATCGATATCATTATAGCCAGGTCCAATCATGTACGCACGAAAGATCCAATGATTAATCATTCCAAATTTATATAAGTATCGTTGAAAACGACATTATTCCTGTAAATCTAAAGATGATGGAAGAAGACAGGGAAGTTAATTACTTTTTAATCGAGTTGGTATAGAAAACTTTTGAGAAAGTGCAAGAAAGCTGAGAATAAATATTCTGTAGTTTCATTTACTAGACCACAAAGTGAACGAACAGACTTGGTCACCAATCCAACCTTTCGAAGAGAGATTGGATTTGGTATAAAAATGTTAAGATGTGTTTGAAGAGAAAGTTTCAGTTAACTTCAAAAGATAAAATTGAAGTTGATGTTAAGAGTAATTTTAAGAATCAGGTATTTTCATTTATCAAAATCTCAATCCTAGCTTCTGCCAACCATCCAGCCTTGCATGTGGCCCAGAGTAGTATCCCCGTGGTCTTTGTGGTTCGTCCCGTGGATTAATTAATTGCATCGATCAACAGCAACTTGATCTTGATACCATAATGCCAATTAATACGGGCCGGCCAGTTACATGGATCTTAATTATATCAGAAAAAAAGAGGAGATGCACTTAGGTTCAGTTGCCGACCAGCAATCATTCAAAAGCAAAAGATTCTTCTTCAAAACGCTTGTGTTTGAAAGGGGTGTGAAGTATAAATTAAGGAAGTGGAAGGGTGGGGGAGGGAGGGGGCGGCTACGCCATGCCTTTTCCCTGTGGTTAATTTTTTGAAAGAAGAGTTTGTTATTATTATATTATATAAGCAAAAAAAGGTTATAATATAACTATAAGCATGCATATATGTATAAAGGAATTTGATAAAATAAGATAGAGTTAAAATCAAAAGACAAACAAACAACTTCTAAAAAGATCATAGGAAGTATATAGAAGAAGCAATTAAATGGAAAAAAAATAAAATATCAACATACAGAAATCAACTAGTTGGTGTCCGTTAACATCGACCCAAAGTATTTCCTGAACGCGCGTCTTAGCTTATTTACAAGCTAAGGGTACCATTTGGATGGATTTGAATATAATGGATCTCGACAGAATTTGTTATTGAGTTCTACTTTTAATTAAATAGCTGTGATTTAGTAGCTTTTGCTGTCGAAATTCTTTGTACGTTTATCCTTAATTTGAAATAAAATTTGGAATTTATACTTGAGTAAGTTGTTGTCTATCCCATTGTTTTAATTATTTTACAGCATGCTGTAAAATAACCTCTTCTCATAGTTAATTACTTGCTTGTGTTTTCGTTATTGAACAGATCAAGATCTTTTCCTTTGATACTTCGAATTTGTACTTTTGAAAATAGTGTAAAATAATAAAAATTAAACATATTATTTTACATTATCTTTCGTTCTTTTCAAAATTACAAACCTCCTTCAAGACGCGCGTTACACATTTTTTTGCTTTTTAAATTGATGAGAGGAAATTTTTAATTAAACTATCATCCGTGAAAGAATCCAAAGTAACTTTTTCCTTAATTTTATCCAAACATGCACTTTTCTAATTTCTACTCTCATCCGGTTAATTAATTAAACCATTTTTCCTGCGGTTAATTACTTTCTTAAGGCGCCCCTGGTTGAATAAAAATATTTTCCTTCGTTCAACCGTCCTGCATGTGAGGAGTGATAGTGTATGATGCAAAATGAGTTTAACTGGTGCTGGTAGGTCGTAGTTTTCTTGTATATATGTTCTAACAGTTATTTGAATAACTGAATGGTAGTTGTTATAATTAACCGTTCGTATGTGTTGTATTTATTTTTTAAAAGGTCGTGTCTATTAATCAGAAAGAGTGTGTTGGTTCATATATGGTTGCATGAGTATTTATACATAAACAATGCATGTAAACCGTTGTTGTAGTTGAAAGAAAGTTGAGTTCTATTGTACTGTTGAGTGCTTGTTTTCCAACAAGGAGGGCTTCGTCCAGTGCGAGAAAGAAGAGGAGAACATCCTCGTATGACTGGTCGTGTGAGAGGCAGTTGGTGCACCACCCGGGTTCGATCTGTCCAGTGAGAGGCAGTTATTAGTACCATCGTATGACTGGTCGGACAGAACTTTCCTAGGATTTACTAAATCATAATAATAATAAAATTTTTGTTCAAGCCCTAGTTAATAAAACGAGGCTGAACATCCTCTTCTCATGTTCCGCACCATGCAAGGGCCCTGGGCACAACGGGCTAGCCAGCCACAACAGGTACCCTACCCTCCTCCCATTGGCATCCTTTCACATCATATAATATTATAGAAACAAGAAATAAATCGCACACCACAGGAACTTCAACGTTTTCGCATAACTGATTTTTTTTTCATTGGCCAAGTCTTTCAGAACCGCAAAATAAAGCACAACGCAAAGCAAACCGGTCTAGACATTTCCAAACAGAATTTCACAAAGTAGGAGCCTCCACCCTTCACCTCATGTGCAGTATTGCCAAAATATCCAACGCACGCGCGTCCAGCTAACGTAGCTACAAGGATATTAAATCAACAACGAAAACAGATTTGGGAACTTCAACATCTCAAAGGTGGTTTTGAAGGCCAAAAAGAAATTGATACGCAAATCTCCGGGAATCGTCCTTTGGGTGGTGCTTCGACTGATTTCCCGCTTGGGCTTGGGTTCTACAGTTTTTGATACTTTACAATAAATGAGTTCGTTCATACACGTACAGTAAAACCTACTAAAATAACAGTTGAAATAAGGAGGATTATATTCATGCTGGACCAAATATTAATTAAAAGTATACCACCCACCATGCTGCACAACTAATAAAAAAAACAAGACACAGGACACATGCGGATTTACTGCACCCAACATAATGCATGATGTATAAACACCCCATATATGCATACAACTAACGATCCATTATTAGCCCTTCACAATTCCTTACCACGTGTAGTGGGATTTCCATAGCATGTCCCCATTCCCTTTCATCTATTTTCCCAGGCATACATCCGTATATGGATGGCACGAGCAACCCCCACAACCGACCGCCATCCCACTTGAACCTTCACTGGACCAACTCAAAAGTGCGTACTCGGGCCCCAACTCCCCAGCTTGCGTGGTATCGATCTTGCTGCCACAGATCTGGGGTCGACGTACGCCCTACGCCATGGTTCAAGGGTGGCTCCGCTTCATGCGGCTGTGATGTGCGTGGGAAAATCATGGAGGGAGGGACATTCACCCATCTCACTACACTAGGGGAATGTGGCATCATTCAGTTGCTGGAGTTACCTCGTGCTTGATTCAACAACGCAGGTCACTTCCCTCGTGCATATCTTCACACGATTATTTCACATAAAACTAGGGTAAATATCTCTAGTTTGAACAAAATCCATGTAAAGCTTGTCTTTACGTGTGTATGTATATATATATATATATATATATATAAGTACGTCTTATAATGAAATTCAAAGTCCGGCCACTAATCACCTTAATTATAGATAAATAATTGTTGAAAAATCTCCGTGATCCTCGAGATGTGACAGAAGATGCCGATTCAATACATCGGGTCCGCTCCACAAAAATAAAGAGTTTATATACAGACCAATGAATCGGGTTCAAGTAAAAAATAATAAAAGAAAAATACAAGATAAAATACAAATACAAATAGAAATTTTAACACACCCCCTTAAACCGAAGAGAGAATGTTAATGACTCCTAGTTTACCAACAAATTTTTGAAAAGGGTAACGACCAAGGGGCTTCGTCAGTCCATCAGCCATTCGTTCCTGTGATTTAAGAAAAGCAAACTCTATGATTCCCTACAACAATTTTTCACGGACAAAATGACAATCTATCTCGATGTGTTTAGTCCGTTCTTGAAAAATAGGATTTTTCGCAATATGCATAGCCACAACGTGGTCACAATGTACTATCATGGGTTGAAGTTGCTCAACCCCAAGTTCCTTTATCGAGGTCCTTAGCCAAACAATCTTTGAAACTGTGCTGGCTAAGGAGCAAAACTTGGCTTCTGCTGACGACCTGGAAACGGTACACTGCTTTTTAGACTATCCAAGGAATATGCAAAACCCAGTCACTGATCTTCTAGTTATGGGACATCTAGTCCAATCGGCATCACAGTAGCCTTGAAGATTCAATGGTCTCCTTGGTGGAAGGAAGAGACCTTTATCGGAAGATCCTTTAAGATAATGCAAAATTTGGTATATCCCATTTAAATGACTTTCAGTTGGGGTTTGCATAAATTGGCTAAAGAATTGCACGGAGAAAGAAATGCCCGATCCGGTCACAGTTAAATATAAGACGACCAATTAACCTTCGATATGTAATAGGATTCTCCATGATGGGATTATTTTCATCGATCTAGAAGTTCTCGTCAACGGGAATGTACCTAGCACGGCTCCCAAGAAATCCAGCATCATCTAATAAATCTAGAGTATATTTATGTTAGGTATGAAATAAGATACCATTGTATGAAAAATCACCTTTTATGACAAACTTTTTTGTCACTAAAGATTCTACCTATCTGTCGCTACATATAGTGTCGTCAATTTTAATTAGTGATAGATAAGGTATTTAGTGACAGATTTAAAGAAGTTTAAAATAAGGCTTAAATCTGCAAAACCTGATGAACGTGATTTGTTGCAAATTATATATTGTGACGGTTACATCCGTCACTAATATCATTTAGCGATGCAAAAACACAATTACGTAAGATATTTAGTGACGAAAAATTCGTCTGTATCCATAACCTTTTAATCGACTAATCCATCACTAAATACCTTTTGTGACGGATGAGAACCCATTGCAAATTATATATTGTGATGGTTACATCTGTCACTAAATGATATTAGTGACTCAAAAACACAGTCACGTAATATGACTGACTTATTCCTGAAAATGGACTAAACATGTTTCTAACTCTGGCTCATTTCAATATATAATATTTTTTTTTACCAGGAACATGGATCCTAGAAGCTGTTCTACATACCAAATGATTGAGAGGAATATGTAATGGGAATCTATAAATTCTAACAATAACAAGAAATATTTCTACAAGGCTATATGACAACATATGCATGCATTTCTAAGATTCCCATATGCATGTATTTCTTTATCTACACCTATGATTCTAACTTCCAACATGACTTATTGATGCCTTGAAATGAAAAATGAAGTTAAATCATTGATCTCCTCAAAATGGATGGTTAGTAAAGAAAGGGAAAAAGAAAAATGTCCATGAGATGGAAGAAATTTGAAGGTTGTATGCTATACCTCCATCAAAGGAGCAAGAGGGTGATCTCACCTAGAAAAAGGGGTGTATCGGTGATGCAAGGAGGCAGCGGAGGACCGGCAACCCGAGGAGGCAGATGGCAACGACGTGAGGAGCTTCAGCGGATGAGCTATGGTGGAACGGCAAACAACCTTCGGCAGAACGATGGATGGCGGACTAGCTTCAGCGGAAGGGTGTTGCGTAGGAGGAGAAGATACGACGGTGAAAGGGTGATGTGTGATTTAGGGACGAGAGGGTTTCTTTAAAGAGGGCACTTTAAAAAGACGTATACACTCTCTCCCTTAACTTTAAAACTATACCCACGTGCGTATATTTTGAATCGTTGTGTTAATTAACTTATAAATTTTAATTAATTGTTTATTGATTACGAATACGGTGATTAAAGTTTTTTAAGTGCTTAATTAACATATGCATTAATTTATTATTTTAATTTGTTGGAGTAAGTGATTAATAAATTATTTAAATCAATGACTTAAATTTTTGATGAAGTGATAAAATATTTGTGTGGTTTTGTATTTTATATTTTTAATTAATTATTAAATCTATCTTCAATTTATTTGTGAAATATTCTTATAATTTGTAAAATCCTTAATGAAAATATTAGGGTGGATTTGATTTTTAATTAATTAATTTTGAATTAAAAAATATTTTGATTAAATATTAAGTCATGTGAGATTGGGAGGGAGCTGAAGGATTGGTGTTTTAGTAAGACACGTGAAATTTTTAAGTTAAACACGTGAAATTTAATTTTTAAGTTGTAAATAGTACTTAGGCATTTTAAGAGTATAACTCTGGATATCATTTAGATATTTATGTTAAAAGACCTGAGACTATATAAATGGATTTAACGGTTGAGTGGGGGGTGATAAGGACTTTTACCTCTTGGGAGGGAGCCAACGAACCAGCAACTGGGGGCATGTACCGGCTTGCGGGCTGGCTGTCGTGTGCTTACTCGGAACCTAGACTTAGCTAAGTGGGGTGATAATGAGTTTTACTGCCTGGGAGGGAGCCAGGGAATCGATAGCCAAGGGCATGTACTGGCTTGCGGGCCAGCTGCCATGTGCTTACCCAGAACCTAGACTCGGCTAAGTGGGGTGATAATGAGTTTTACCACTTGGGAGGGAGTTGTGGAACTGGCAGTTGGGGGCATGTATCGGCTTGTGGGCCAGTTGTCGTGTGCTTACCTGAAACCCAGACTTGATTGAGTGGGGGGTGATAACGAGTTTTACCTTATGGTTGGCCACAACGCTACGAACTTTACTCTACGTCCAACCGTAACATTACAAGCTTTACTCTACGGCCAACTGCAACATTACAGACTTTACTCTACGACTAGCCTAAATAAACGGAAGTGGAAATAATAGCACTTCGGTTGAAAAATGCCGAGTTCTGGCAGAAGTTCTGCTTGGGCGACAACTGTTGAACCGATGGAGAGCCAGGGAACTAATAGTCGGGGACATGTATTGGCTTTGGAGTCGGCTACCACGTGTTTTACCTGGTAGCTAGATCAGTGTTGGGTATGGGGGTCACCAAATTTCACCCATCGATCGACCTACAACCATGTCTATAGAGTTTGCGTCCCCTAGATAATTTAGCATTAAGTTCGTAACATAACGGTAGAATGTTACGTGAAATTTAAAATTCACACGTGATTAGAGAATCGACATTTTGTTTTAAAAAACCAGGCAGTTGTATTAAAAGACCAAACAATTGTGTTAGGTTCGCTACGGGCTGACCTGCCAGCCAGTAGCCATGTCCTTGCCCCAAATCCATTGCGAAAGGATGAAGGGGACTCCCTCTTGCCCAGGGGAGAGCTGGGGAACCGATAGCCAGGGACGTGTACTGGCTTTCGAGCTGGCTACTGAGTGTTTTACCAAACAGCCAAATCAGTGCTGGGTGTGGGGGTCACCAAATTTCACCCATTGTTGACCCCATGCTTAAAAAAAAAGAAAAAAGGGGGAGGGGTGGAGCCGGCTTGCCGCCGGCAAGCCGCTTCAAGGAAGCGGAACCCGGACCCCAAGAAACTCACATTTGGTGAAAAGTTGGGGGGTGGAGCCGGCTTGCCGCCGGCAAGCCGCTTCAAGGAAGCGGCACCCGGACCCCAAAAACCCACATTTGGTGAAAAGTTGGGGGGATGGAGCCGACTTGCCGCCGGCAAGCCGCTTCAAGGAAGCGGCACCCGGATCCCCAAAAACCCACATTTGGTGAAAAGTTGGGGGATGTAGCCGGCTTGCTGCCGGCAAGCCGCTTCAAGGAAGCGGCACCCGGATCCCCAAAAACCCACATTTGGTGAAAATGACCGGGGGAACAGCCGGCTTCCGCTTGCCACGTAGCGGCTGCCGGTTGGCTACCCAAGAAGGCAAGCCGAATCAATCAAGAAAATACGACGATATTTAATCACATAAATCTCGCAAATCCGCCAATTACGCGGACCGCGTAATCAAGCAGGAATCACGCCGCCTTCCATCTTCGGGTGCCCCCAAAGAAGGAAGGAAACCCCTTATAAAAAGGGCGGCCCCCTACACCACCGAGCAGGCTAAACGTTGCTGGGAAGAGGCTGGATTTTCGGAGAGAGAGGCTTGGATTTCCGGGAAGGAGAGGTTGAAAATTCTGGGAAGGAGAGGTTGAAAATTCTGGGAAGGAGAGGCTTGAATTTCCGGAGCGAGGACTTCCGATCCCCGATGACGCCTTTTCGCCAGGGGCCCTATGCCTTTTCGCCGTGCCAGAGCGAGGACTTCCGATCCCCGTCGACGACGACACCCCTACAGGTAGGCCCTACCATCCTCGCCGTTTTACGTATGCTTTTCACTAAGTTTTATCGAGTCCCGACCGCATAACGCCTTCCCTGTGCAAGGAGACGGTTGGGGGACGGACCCGGATATCATTCCTTCGGAAACACGTCCGAAGGTACCGGGGGCCGCCCTCCTGGCTGGGTTAATCCACCCGGCCAGGTCATGCTCAATTTACGTGCGACCCTTCTGTCGGGTCTTTTTACGTGGAAACTCAAAAGTTTCCCAACAAGCTTTACAAGTTTTTATCCGAGCCCACATGTCTTTTTCGGGATCTAGGAAAAATTCTGAGGATAATGTCGCCGGCAAGGAAGCTGGCGGTGGTCGTTTGGGTGTACAAACACGTACAACCCGACGGTGCCCGTTTCTTTCCTGGGAGGCGTAAGTCTACCCTCTCGATGCCTCGAAAAGATTCCCGGGATGACGCCGCCGGCAAGGAAGCCGGTGGTGGCCGTTCGGGTGTACGAAACGTACAATCCGACGGTTTCCATTTTTTTTCTTAAAAACGTAAGCCGCCGGCAGGCCGGTTCAAGGAACCGGTTGCCGCTTCCCCAAAACCCCCATGGGTGCAAAGGGATGGGGGAAGTAGCCGGTTCAAGGAACTGGCTGTCGCTTCCCCAAAACCCCCCCATGGGTGCAAAATGAAGGGGTGAAGCAGCCGGCTAGTCGCCGGCAGGCCGGTTCGAGGAATCGATTGCCGCTTC
The DNA here is from genome assembly GCA_024699675.1 of Amphibolis antarctica. Classification (NCBI taxonomy): domain Eukaryota; kingdom Viridiplantae; phylum Streptophyta; class Magnoliopsida; order Alismatales; family Cymodoceaceae; genus Amphibolis; species Amphibolis antarctica. The sequence goes on along the minus strand of JAMKPZ010001747.1, from coordinate 3,391 downwards.
CCCAAAACCCCCATGGGTGCAAAGGGATGGGGGAAGCAGCCGGCTAGCCGCCGGCACACCGGTTCCGCTTCCCCAAAACCCACCCATGGGTGCAAAATGAAGGGGTGAAGCAGCCGACTAGTCGCCGGCAGGTCGGTTCAAGGAACCGGTTGCCGCTCCCCCAAAACCCCCATGGGTGCGAAAGGAAGGGGGAAACAGCCGGCAAGTCACCGGCTGGCTGGTTCAAGGAACCAGCCCCTGTTTCCCCAAATCCCCATGGGTGCACATGGAAGGGGGGAAATAGCCGGCAAGCCTCCGGCAGACCGGTTCAAGGAACCGGCCCCCGTTTCCCCAAACGCCCCATGGGTGCACATGGAAGGGGGAAATAGCCGAAAAATCGCCGGCTGGCCGGTTCAAGGAACTGACCCCCGTTTCCCCAAAAAACCCCAATGGGTGCACATAGAAGGGAGAAGCAGCCGGCTAGCCGCCGGCAGGCCGGTTCAAGGAGCCGGCCGCCGCTTCCCCAAAACCCCCATGGGTGCAAAAGAAAGAGGGAAATAGCCGGCCAGTCGTCGGCTAGCCGGTTCAAGGAACGGGCCCCGTTTCCCCAAATCCCCATGGGTACGTATGAAAGGGGGAAACAGACGGCAAGCCGCCGGCTGGCCGGTTCAAGGAACTGTTCCTCGTTTCCCCAAGACCCCATGGCTACGCAAATGGATGGGGAAGGCAGCCAACCAGCCGCCGGTCAACCGGTACAAGTAGCCGACTGCCGGCTCCCCAAAAACCCATCCTTTTCTCCCCTATTCACCACCGGATCCAATATGGATCCCCGTTTTGTTCAATTCCCATCTGTTTATTTGATTCTCGTTTATTTTCACCGGAAGGGATACGGTTATCCCTCTAAACACTTTGGAAAGTCTTCCAAGGTGAGGCCATACGTGGCCGGATTGACTATCATGTTTTCTGTTTTAGAGCCAGAGAGAGGCCGGGAATGCCCGGGTTGTCTGGGGGTGCCTAACACCTTCCCCAACAGTACCCTGAGCCCTGTATCCAGTTCTCTCATGTTACACGAGTTTACGTGAATCCCGTGGTTCTATTGTTTCGATGGTGGAAGGACACTTTCCCATCCGATTTTCCTTGTTTTCTACCCAAAAATAAGGTGGCGACTCCGTTCAACAAGCCATCAACCGCACGTAGTGATGTGCTCACACAAACACCTTTCAATTCTTTGTACCTCGGTCCATCTGCCGGCGGGGCTGGCGGAAACCCATGGGCTTCCGAGTGTTAGCCGGATGAAAGAGAGGGTACAGATTTTTGGCGACTCCGCTGGGGACCCTCGCTGCATTTTATCGATTAAGTAGCTCAAATTCTCGCTCATACGGCTTTTTTTTTAGTCAGTCTTTTATTTTTTCGTTAGGATTTTTAACACACTTGTCACATTTGCTAAGCGAAGCCGCTTTCAAATGCATTGCACTGTATCACCCTTCTTTGGTATCCCTACAGATCTTTACGGACCTCTGCGGTTCTCCAGGCACCGTCTCTTCACGGACCTCTGCCCTACAGGTTCCAGACCCCGCTGGCTCCCCCTGTCCTGACTCGCTCACAAGCAAGAGCTATGGCCACCGGTTCCGCTGCGGCTTCCAGGTCATCCCCTTCCATCACCGCGGCAACTTCTGTGCCGTTGTCCGTGGTCTTCGGCCCACCACCGCCCGTCGTCACCAAGACGAACTTCACCAGGCCCGTCATTGTTCCTACCGGAACCCCGGACCAACAAAGGGCGCCTAATCTGTCCACCGTTGTAGCATTCGACAATGTCACAGTGCATCCTGCACTGCCGGCTTCTCCGGCTACTGAAACTGAAGGTAACAGGCCGACTCCCACACGGAGCACCGGCCCGTGCTACCAACCCCCCTCGAACACCGAGGGCATAGGAGCGGCAAACACCTTCCTGCCGCCTCAACTAGGACATTTCGAGCAGACCCTCCTGGCTCATCGGTTGGCGCGCTATCAACAACAAGGGATTGGTTCCATAATCCCCCCCAGGCCAACTATCCGTGTCCCGCAGAGGCTACATTCGGAAGAATACGATGTCGTCACTACTCCCATTGCCGACCAATTCGGCCCGCCACCGCTCCAGCCGGCAGCCGCCACCGCTGCCGCCCCGGCGCCCGACCTGCAAGGGCAGCTTCTGCAAAGGATAGCTGAACTGGAAGCATCTTTCTGGAGCATAAAATCCGGCCCACCTGGACCTTCCTGCGCCTTCCAAAATCTCTGTTTCTATCCCGAAGCAACACTCCCTCCCGATTTCAAAATGCCCAAACTGGTCAAATACAACGGGCACGGGGATCCTCGCGCACACCTCCAGGCTTTCTGTGGAGACATGGCGGCACTACAACACGAGGAGAAGCTCCTTGTCCGGCTATTTTAGAAATCTCTCCAAGGACCTGCACTTTCCTGGTACATGTCCTTAGACCTAACGAAGATGTACACCTGGGAACAGCTGGCGTACATGTTCTAGGAACAGTACGCGTATAACTTGGACCTGGCACCAAAGTTGGAAGATCTCTGTTGCCTTCACCAATGTGAGAATGAGCCGATCAGCGGCTATGTCGGTAGGTGGCGGGCCCTGGCATCCCAAATCCGGGAGAAACCTGCGGAAGAAGACTCTCTAGACATAATTGTGCAAGGTGCTCAACCATCACTGGCGGCCCTCTTATGCATTCAGTCGTACTGAACCTTCTCCCAATTAATCAAAGCTGGTAGCCGCCTGGAAGGATTCTTGAAGTCAGGTAGGTTTTCGGCTCTCCCATTCGGAGCCGACCCCGAAGGAAATGCAAGTCCCCGACCACTAGCCCTGGGCGATAACATGGGGAACAATCGCGGCCCCCGAAGGAACAACAATGGCCGTCCATCTCCCGTAACCGTTGTGGCGGCAACACCACCACCATACCAACCACAACAGGTGTACGCCCCGGCCCAAGAATACCATCCGCCGGTAATCACTCCAGTTCAACAGCCGGTCTACACAACCCGAGCGGCCTCGAATCAACAACCTTGGAGGCCCAAGGCTCCACACCCGGTAGCCGCATCTGAGCCACCGGCCCGCCAACAGTGGCAGGTAACGTCCCCGACAACCTCTCGACAGGGAGGAGATCGCACAGGCATTAACCAACAATGCCCCGATCAACAACAGTGCGGGCCACGCTAGCCACCCCCACAGCCGCAACAGCCGCGCATTACAGAATACACGCCACTTTCTGAACCACTAAGCCAGGTATTTCGTCGGGCCCAGGCACTACTCACACTTCCCCCTATCAAGCCACCTCCAGCTACACTTCCTACCTGGTACAATTCGCAGCAGTACTGCGAGTACCACAGGTCCGCCGGCCATGCAACGGACCATTGCCGGACA